>JAXIUT010038120.1:0-13219 GCA_035586675.1 Eurytoma californica | reverse complement strand
AAAAATTCAAAATTACAGGAAAAAACCTAACCGTGGGACGGTTTGCCATCTTCGAAATTTTTACGGGAAAATCATTGTAAATTTTACGTGTAGCTTGCGCGATACGAACAGCTCCGCAAAAATTGCGAAGCTTTTTCCGTAAAAATCACGCAGCTTTTCGTATCGTGCAAGGTCCGCGTAAAATTTACAACAATTTTCTCGTAAAAATTTTCAATATGGAAAACTAATTTTTACGGGAAAATTCCCTGAGTGTATAAATGAAATTTCACTTAAATAAGTGAATATTTATAATTTATTTAACGCGAAATATCTTCCACTTATATATTATAGGATAGGATAAGCACTTATTTAGGGAAATTTTACTTATTCATCTTTAGAGTGTGTTTTTTAGTATGCGTATACACATTGCTACATAAGCTATAAATTGTAGCAAATTGGAACTTCGATCATTTGATTCTTGAACTTGTACTCTGCACAAAACAGGTACCTACATTTTATTTTCCGCGATATTTCACGTCTCGCGTAAATTCGCTTACAATGGGTCACTGGAATATCAATACACCCTCAAGTGCACTCTAACACCATATTCAGATGACACTCTGCATATTTTCCTCCTCTCCTCCTCGGATTCTAATTTTCCTCTCTCTCTCTCTCTCCACTTCTTAAACTTTATTCCTCTAGCGCACTACTCCCGCGTCATCTCTATCCCTCGTACTACTTTTATACCCGGCACTTTAACTTTTATTCATCCGATAACGTTAATTTCCTCCGCGAATAGAAACTTCTGCCCCAAGATTCTCCCAGGAAGAGAGATATTTTTTTCTTTTTTTCTGTCGATGGAATTCCCCGAGAATTAAACTCACGAAAAATCTTCGAGGCGGAAAAGCGGGAAAATTGGTTGACCGACACCCCCGTTTTTTATTATATTGAATTCGATAAGTTTGTCCGTCGGAGGGGATGAATTTAAAATAAAACTGGAAGATGAGAATGTGACCCGGTGACGTTTTTGCGATCCGCAGCGCGGAGGCTCTTTTAATATGCGCTTGGGCGTGTGTACGCCAATTATAGCCCTGTGAAAGGCTTTTCCACGGTTATTTTTTTTAAATCTGGCGGAAAATACTTCAAAAGACAGTTGGGTTATTTTACGCGCCTGCAGCCTTAGGAAATTTATTTTTCCTGAAATATAAGGGTTTTTTTTTATTGCAATAATGAGTAGTTATACGGTATGTTTAAAATAAATTTTACTTTAATTTAATATCTTCATCTTTTTCACGAGACAATAACATTTTTCTTTTGTCTTTACGGAAAACTTTTCATTCGCGATTTAAACTCGTCGTACACATTTTTACTTTTTACTTTTACACTCTTCCTTCGTCGTAAACTGTTATTTCACGCGGAGAAAATGCATGCGCAGGTTTTACATTATATGCAATATATAACAAATACTAAATTCTGCGCTAAACCGGAGTCTCGTAAATATTATTAAAAATTTTCTTTGTTTTATTTTTTCAGCATGTATAAATTAAAAAGTAAAGGAACCCTGTTACAGCAATAAATTGGCTAGTTACTGTTCGAAGATCAATAGTGACCAATAATTAGTGAAAAAATGATTAGACAGAATTTAAAGATATAAATGGTAACCTTTTCCAATTAAATCTTCAATCTGATCTTTTAAACGATCTACATTTTAAAACGAACCGTTAAATCTTAAAGACCGCCACACTTTAAATAGTGCGAGCCTCAGTCGTCAACGGAACCTCAATAGTTCGATATTTTAACTGGGCTCTTGATACGAGCGAAGTCTTTGAAAACAAATTGTCCTTTAATGAATGCATTCAACTTTAATTTTGCTCGGTAGCCGTGCCCTTGATTTGTTACACTGCTTTTCTAATTATAGTTTAGCTGCGCTAGATTCGCTAATTCTTGTCCACGGCACCTCGTCAAAATGCGAATCAATTAATTCATCTCCCGTCGCGTCTAAGCTTTGTGCCCATCATGGAATAACAATATTTGTGCTCGTGACTAAATAAATTTTGCGCGACGTTGACTTTATTAATTATATTAATGCGTTTATTTGAAAAGTAAGAAAATCATTTTATTTTATTTTATTTTATTCATTTTACAAAATACAACATTTTTTAGCAAAATTGCGCATATAAATTTAATAAAATTTTAACAATTTTTGCCCTACATCAGTTTTAAATGATTGATTTGTATAAATCGTAGGATCACAAATGTAGAGAAGAGTCCAATTATGATTATTTATTTATTTGTTTACTTATACGTTGAACGGGTTAAAAACCCTGTGTCCTATATGTAAATTCAATCAAAAAAATATTCTATACTTATACTTTATTTGTTATAAATTTATTATAAAGTATAAGTGTAAAAAAATGTATAATTTAAAATAATGGAAGTTCAGTTCGTAAATTAAATTACAATGTTATTTAATTAAAATTAAATTAATGCAAAAAAGAAAACAAAAAAGTAATTAAAATTGTCTTTAACAATAATAACACCTCTTACTTTTTTGTACTTTTAATTTACAAGTTGCATAAGATTGATTATTAATCAAGGCATTACTCTCATCTGAAATATTTATTTTAGCATGTATTTATTACTCTTTTAATTAATAAGTTGGTAATAGTCATTGCCTTTTAAAATACGCATCATTTTGTTGTCATTCCTTCTTCTACGCGAGTTCTTTGTCACTCGCGCGTTTCGCAACGTTTCAAACGATCCAAATACGTTCATCTTTTATTCATTATTAATATTTGTACAATTTGTATAATTTCACCAGAAATTAGACGTAACTCATTCTAATTTGTTCCACCTAATACTTTTGTAGATATCAGACAATAATCATAAGATTTTATTTAATGCAAAAGTATAACTAATTTAATAATAATGAAAATTTATTTTCATTCATTTAATACAGACGAGTATTATTATCACTAAGGGAATTCCCGCTTTGAAATTTCCATTTCAGCGTGCAGTAACGTATACAGGAAATACCGATGATACATGGTCACTGAAACTCTCTGGCACAGTTAAATCATTATACTGCTGGCAAATCGCTGATAGGTTTAAATATCAACTCTCATAATGGGAAAGACTGAAAAAACTCCTCGAATCGGTGGAAAAATGTGCTCGATGTTTTTCTGAAATAGTATATCACTGCAATGAACAGTTTTTAAATTTTTCGAATTTTGAAAGGAAAGTGCAATAACGACGCACACGATTAGCTACAAAATCCCTTTGCGCATACGTGATCAGCTGCATTAATTGAAAAATTATCGAATCTTCGATGAATTTTTGCCGTGAAATGCGAAACCTTGTAGTTACGGTGTACAGAACGTCATTCATCTCTTTGTGCAGCAGTGATCAATTTGGATGAATCAACTAGTTTGCCTGCAATAGGTACAATAACAAAGCGTAAATTTCTCTTTTGAAGTCTTCTCGACTCGGTAAAATATGCCCGATGAAACGGAGAAACATGCAAGTTCTACAAAAAAAAAATGGCTGCGCCGCACACATAATTGTTTTCCTCGCTTATCACGTTTCTAAAGGTGGAGCTCGCTCACTGCGGGAATGATTCATTTCTCACTTCCGAAAATAGCTTGTTGACTGCTACATTTCGAGTTGCATATTCAATTGTAACGCATGTGCATCGCGTAAAGTTAAAAAGAAATTATTTCAGGATTTTGTGGGGGGCAGTGGTGATCAATTTCGTGGAGTCACGGTTTCATATCTTTCTCGAGTAGTATTAGCGAAAAATCTTTAAATTTACTAAAAAAATCTTAATTAGTCAAATGTGCTCTACTGATATTTTAAATTAGTGGAGTACATTTCAGTAATTTTTAGAATCGATTTTCACAAATTCAACTTTAGAAGGCAATATGTGTGATAAAAGCTCATGTTTTTATATCAATTTTGTTAAACGTGCATCGTAAAATTCTAAAAGGGGTACAGAGAAGGTCTGTAAAATATGAAATAATTTATAAAAACCGATATGCGACGCAAACTTTTTACGCGTGCTTGTCCACCATATACAAGCTGGCTACTTTAAAAAGAGCACCGGAAGCATTCGAAATTTATTGCATACTTTTTTTTTCATTTGTCGCGACATTCTTCATCGCTGGAAGAAAACAATTGTTAAAATTTGTTTAACAAAAAAAGGCATTGTAAAACTACACTGAGAGAAATGTTTTAGTAATTTTTACAAAAAGCATAGTTAATTTCACTAGATCTGGTGTCAGACAGACATTTAGAAACTTATTGATTTTTTAATTACCTAAATATTAAAATATTAGCCATCCGCGAAAAAAAATTAACCAGAAATTCACCAGAAAATGTATGTACTGCCAATTTATGGTGATTTTTTACATGCACGAAATATTATTTAATAATCTATGAAAAATGACTGAAAACTATACAAAATCTACCAAAAAATTCTGAACAGTTTAACAAACTTACAGTCTGTAAACAAAATATCGTACTGTCTAGTAAAATTTTCTAAACTTTTTGTAAAAATTATTAAAACATTTTTCTTGGTATGTAGGTGCGGATACTTCGACACAAGTGAAAACATCCCTCGAAAAGTTAAATATTAGTGAAAAACTAGTAAAATTAGTGGAATCACTAAATTTTCAGATATAGCTAATTTTTAGTGAAATTTCAGTAATTGCAATAGTTTTTCACTAATTCAAAAATAGTTCTTGACCCGATAATTTTATATTCTCCTCTAATAGACTTCTCTCCTACGCTGACAACATTTTTTTCTTTTGATTCGACATTCATTCATTACCCGACCTTATGTTAAAAAATCTTCGGTTCATTTAATTTTGTACATAATAGATGTGCGTGTAATAGAATAGAATAGAATTTATTGCAAATAAGAATTTACAAAGTGTAAAAAATATATACAATTTTAAAATGCATATTTAATTTTGCAATTTTGACTAGTCTTTTTCGCAAGTAATACCTAAATAATACCTAAATATTGCACATGCGTGTGATATTTTACTGAACTTCTACCAGTGTATCGGTGCGAATACTTCGACACATGTGTAAGCTTCCTTCGAAAACTTAAATATTACTGAAAAACTAGTAAATTTAGTGAAATCACTAGAGTTTTAGACCGAACTAATTTTTAATGAAACTTCAGAAATCGCAATAGTTCTTCGCTAATTAAAAGACAGTTCCGCATTCTCCTCCAATAGACTCCTCTCCCAGAAAGCGTTACCCACGCGCGAAGCTCGTCATTCAAACCAACAAACAGCCCTCGTTCGTCAACAAAGCGACGCTTATCAAAAAATTAATTTTCGTAACAACATCCTAAAAGCCTCCTCCCTCCCTCTCTCTTGGCATCCCGGCACAAACCCCATGCGTCCCGGCGTAAAAATCGTCCAAGCTCAGAGAAGTGAGGTCTTTAGCGTCGCGATTGAAGAAGAAGCGACTCTCCTCCTTGCGGGTGTGTCGGTGTCCGCGCCGGGCCGTGTGTATGTGCACGCGCGCGCGAGGAGCCAGTCGTCTCGCTCCCCGTCGCCGCCGCGGCTCTCTCCCTCTCTCCTGCTCGCCGGCTCCCTCCCTCTCTCTCCCAACCTCCCGCCGTCTCTCTCTCTCTCTCTCGCGCCGGGGCCAGAGAGGCGCACGGCGTCGGCGCAGCTCCGGCCGCACCGACGAGAGCCAGCGGCGCAGGCAGCCTGCCCCCCTCAACTACGCAGTGAACGTTTGCCCGCCGCAGCCGCACGTGTGTTTTTCTCCTCGCCCGGAACTTGGCGCGCGCGCCCGCTCCATCCCCCCCCGCGCGTACCCCCGCGTTGTCCATGCTTGTACGTGCCTACGTGCGCGTGGATACATACGTGCACCGGTGCGCCTGGAAGCCGGCGCGACCTTCGGCAACCTTGTGCCGGTCGCGCGCTCAGGTGAGATATCCGTGTGCACACACCTGCGCCGAGGAGCAGCCGCGAGAGGAGGAGGGAGAGAGAGAGGGACAAAGGGCGACGACGCGCGACCGGAGTGCAGCAGCGACGCCACGGTATCGACCCGGGGGCCGGCGACGACGTCGCCGCGGAAGGAATCTTCGGGAGGGAGGAGGCGACCTCGCCGAGGGCGGCTGTGTGGGCATGCAGCCCCAGCGCCGCCGGGGCTGCTTCTCGACGCTTCCGGCGCGTCGTCTGCTCTCCACGACGCATTTTCCCGACGCGTCGCCGGCTTCCGATTCTTATACAGACTTTTTTCGTCCGGCGGAATTTTTTTTTTACTTTCGTCTTTATTTGGAACGAAAGCCGCGTCGTGGGTGGAGAGCTGGGTTTCTTTTTGGAGCAAACGGGGAATTTTGTTTTGTTTCGACAGCTGATTTTTGATTGATTTGTCGATTTTTAAAGGACGGAGGGGGAGTTTAATGACTACGAGTGGCTTAATTAAACATGTGTTAGTGGACACTTGTTGCGAAACGGCAATTAAGTTGAGAAAAGTAAAGTTTGTTTACCTGGTAAATTTTCTTGTTTACAAAATTTAAGATTTAAATAATTTTTTGTAGATTACGTTTAAGGTGGCTCCGTCGTTTTTTAAAATCCATACAAATAAAAAATACTGGCGAAAAGTACAAATTACAAGCTTTTATTTGATCCGGTCGCCAGACAAACTACTAAGATATTAACTGTTAAAAATTTAAGATTTAACGCAGGTTCTTAAGAAAATTTTACATAATTTTTGTACTTTCTTAATAAAATACGCGTAAAATCTTGCTAAATAAGATATGTAATTAGAGGTAAAGGTTTATAGAATCTAATTGTACAATGAAAATATTCAGTTACCAAGTAAATAAAAAAGAAATTTAAATGTTGTAAAGTTTAAAAAAGGAAAATTAATGCATTTTTTTCTGTAAATATTAACTTAAAAATTTATTACTATATTTACTTTACAGTTTATATCTATTTTATAGGCCAAATAAACTATACGATGTTATTTTTATTAACATCTCTTCATTTATTAGAAACGTGTTTTTTATAAATTTTATTGTAAGTACACTTTCATGCAACGATTCATTGTAGAAACTGCTATCCGCACCAGAGTCACCTTAAACGAATCTTCCTGTTCAAGTAAACTGTATCTATAGTAGAATTAACGATCGAAATTAAAAATTAATTAAGCAAACAAACCCGAATTCTTAAAGAAAGAAACAAAATAATTTGAAAAATGAAAGCCGCGGCATTTGTAGTAGCCCCGTGAATTAGACGAAGTAGCGTTCAAATACGAGCTGTTGATACGTGCCCGTTCCCCGCGCTCGGGAGGCTGAGGGGGAGAAGCCCACTGCCGGAAGAGAGGAAAACGAGCCGCTGCCGCGCATACGCTTCGTTCTCACGTGTGCGATTTTAGCGGAGACCGGTTTTCTCTCTCCGTTCCTCCTTTTTTTTTCTCCCTCTCTTTCTACACTATTACGATTATTATTATTACTATGATCTCACGACGGACCGTGCCGCGCGCGCTTTTCGTCTCGCACGAGGTCCGATAAGGAGTTTATTTTCGTCGCCGTGTCTTTTTAGCCGGCGAGGCGATATCGAGGCAGCCTTTTTTCGCGCCCGGAATTGTCAGCGAGATTAGCGCGAAAGCGCGGCTTTAATTACCGTCTATCGGCGCGCGTCGCGCTGAATGATTAATACGCCGAGTTTTCGGCTAATGGGGAGTTCGCGACGTTTTATTGGCACGCTTTCGAGGCTGCGGTGTATATAACGCGGAGGGAAAGGGTCGCGGAGCAGCTGGGAGGTAAAGCAGTCGGTACCGAGACGCTAACTGCAAAACGAGACCGGGAAATAGGACGGCGGTGAAGTAAGTGTATCTGCGAGAGGTTGATACGGTAATGATTTTCTCTCTCGTCGTTGTAGAGACGTTAATGAATTGTACGGAGCGAAGTAAATTTTTGGCTTGTTTTGTCGAACTATGTAAAAACTTTCCAAGGTTACGCTCCGAGAGTAGGCATTTTTCTGCTCAGCTCGACGGTGTGCGAATGAAGAGTACAGAGCAACAAGCGGTCATCTTGATTTTAAGTTGTCTGCACGAAGATAAAAGTTCGAATAAAAAAATGCAATAGTCCATTTAAATATTCTCACAGACTATACACTGAGAAAATAGGTTAGGAAAAATTACTATTTTTTTCGTAAGAGGGCGACCTACTCGACCTAGTAACGATGTTTACTAAACTAGTAGCAATTTTTACTAAACTTTAGCAATTTTTATTTAAACTATTGTAATATCTCATAGAAGTATAATAGTAATTATGAAAAGTTTAGTAATCTTTTTTTAAGGTCAAGTAGATCGCCCTTTTAATAGAAAAATAGTAATTTTTACTAATCCTTTTTCTCAGTGTAGTTGCTGGAATAATTGCAACCGTCTCTTGTAAAAATTACTATAGTTTCTTTCAACATTTAACAGAAATTTAAGAAAACTTATTATAGTCTAGTAATTTTGACAAGTAAAAATTGCAATTTTTACTGTCTAAAGTTGAATTAGTGAATGTTTTCTACTAATCATATCCATAAATTTTAGTGTATTTTACTAATTTTTAGTAGTTTTTCACTAATTTTACTCAGACTAGTATTAGCACTTTTTTCTTCGTGTGCAAGCTCGTGCATTGATGTGATTTTGTGCTTTTCTTGGTGCAAGAAATTGCCATGTCAAAGAAAACTTGAGACTGTTTCGTATACCAAATAGTAGAGTTTTAATTTTCCGATTGATTTTTCTTAATAATTTTGCGTAGCGCTAATCGAAAAGTAAGCTTTAGACATATAACTAAAAATCGAGATGACTATTTCTCGTACTGAAATCTTCAAATACAGAAATCGCCTCCGCGTAGTTTTTCTAACTTAAACCTAAAAATACGATAAAAAGCGTATTATTTTGTCATAAAAAAAGCACGAGAGTTAGGTTTAGGTTTAAAACTTCGATATAAAATTTTGTATAGAATTTCGGTTCGATCGTTTCTCAAACTGTCCCTGTCAATGCCCAATGATACTTCTGCTCACGAACACTTAGGTCAGAATCCCAAACACCGAGGCCACTGTCCTTCTCGGCTGAATCTCCGTGTCGCGATTTTCCGTGCGCTCGCGTTATAGGTCAGACCCGCGCTGCAAATTGAGTCAGTCGAGCTTCAACGGCGACGGCGCCGCGACGCACAGTTACGGCGTCTCCGTATTATCAGTGATGACGTAGCTCCTCCGCTTCTCGTTCATCATAGAGAAAAATAAATTAAAAGAAAGGGAGAGAAAGAGAAAGGTTAGTCGTTTTAGTAGTCTTTTTTTTTAAAAGCTATCGGGTCGGAGTTTACGGTTTTAGCGGGAAAGGGACTTTTCCAATTTCATAAAGGGCGCGGGGATACAAACGGCGCCGTAAAATACAACAGAGGATGCAGACGCGAGGTGTGACGCTGACATTTTCAACGGGCGCGACTGACGCATTTTCGCCATTGTCATATTTCACGTTGTTGCGCAAAAAAAAAAAAAAAAAAAAAAAAACGATTTTCAAAGCCGAGGAAAACTGCGGGGATAAAAGTGACCGAAAGATGACCGAACGAAATTAATTAGAAAAATCTTGCGTAGGCTGAACTTTAGTTTTGTCCCTGAAATCGACGTTAATTGAATTTTGTGCGTAATAGTCGCCGGGAATCGCGAGGCTTAAAGTTTACAATTTTCGGTTACTCCCGTCTGTGTACATATGATGAAATCGATGATTCACCGCCGAACGCGAGCTTGCAATTCAATTTTTTAACGGCGTAATACTTTTTATACGAAGAAGTGACTTAATATTTCGATAGTATTAGTTCGATAGATTATAGATATTAATCATTTCGATAGTATTAAAATGAAAATAAGAATCTTAATTAGTTCAGTCTAAATTCAAAAGGGTGAAAAATTATTTGAATAAAAAGTGACATTGAAACTTTGAATGTAGTAAGATATGACGCAACTGTAATTTTCAAATCGTGTGCAAACTTAACTTCATCATCCCGCAGTCTACTATCACTCGCAATTCATACCGATTGTGCGCAATTCCAGACTCTCCCGTCGAGCCAATCGATATCAGCCGCGTCTGCCCGCCCGTAGTGCGAGAATTACGTTTTATTACCACCTCATCGTCGCCCCCCTCCCCCCGCACCGCCAATCAGCTGCTCGTCGCAACCCAAATCCAGTGCACGCGAATAAAAGGAACGATGCAAAAAACAAGCGTACGGTGAGCGGCGCTCGTTATCAACTGACCGCTGTCCACCCCCCATTTCGCGGTCGGTTTTCTCACGCTCCGTATCACTTGCGGAGGTGCGCACACCTCCGGGTGGCTCGGGGCCCCTCGGGCACGATACATCCAATCGTGACGGTCGCCGCACAATTTTCAATCGGCCAACCTCCTCTCTCTCTCGCCGCCCGCCCCCGCGGGCGCTCCTCGGCCTTTGTCCGCTCGCGGTGCCTTATATATACCAATGATGTTCTCCCTTGCAGCTGGATAGGCCGATTAGCGAGCTGCGCCGAGGCCAATTTACCAGTGGATTCAGTCTGGAGGCTGGAAAGATGTAACTGTGACTTGTGTTTTTTTTTTGGCGGGAATAGTGCTGGTGACGGTTGTTGTCGTCACAATGGTGATCGAAGGATTCTGCTGGTGACTGGATCTGCGCGTGTGAACAGTGGATCGCTGACCAGTTGGGAGGTGTTGATTGTTTTAATGAACTGTGCAGATTAAAAGGCCTCAAAATTCCTTCCTGCGAAGTAAAAGAGTCGGCCATGCTGTTGGCAGGTTAGTAATTATCTTCGTATTCGAAAACAATGCCCTCTGATAATCTCGAACAGTGAACAATCACTGTGATGAGTGAACGAGAATTAGTACTCACGCAATTTTGCGGGTTAAAATAAAACCATAAAGTGAAGTAAAAACTAAGAAAAAGAAACAGTCGCTTAGCACTGAGTACCAAAGAAACGGTAATAGTGCAAATAACAGATGGCAACGAATTGTTATTTGAACCAAGGTTGAAAGAACTACTACCAAATCCTCAGCAACGCTGTTGCTAGGAAATGAAGCATCATCTAACGGACCCTCATAATCTTCAAAATGTGGAAGAGTGAAAAACCACTCGAAACGAGTGATAACACAGCCAATCGAGTTTCGAGTGGCTGTGTTTTTTCTGCAAAAGAGTGATTTTCTGAATTTTTCACTCTTCTACATTATCAGAGTAGATTTTTTTCCGTATAGTTTCAAAAACTGTGGTATCTTTACTGTTAATATATTCATATTATGGTAAACGCTGAACTGTGTTCACATATTTACTGTGGTAACAGTACATATACCACATAAATTGCAGCTATCTTCTTTTGTTAGTGTTTTGTTAGTGGGTTGTATTTTAACTTCGTTAAAGCCACTTAATGCTTTAATTCATAGTTATGAAAATTTAAAGTGTAAATCATAAATTAAGACTGTATAGTAAATTAATGTTCACATTTCAAGAATAGAGCAACATAAATCATATTAACTCGAGGTAAAATTACACTGCATCTCGGGGTTACATTCTTGTCTTAAGGGTGCTAACACGGATCTCAAGGTGGTAATTATGTATGATAATTAAAGCACATTTCAGTCGGCAGAAATTGCGCACATTAGAAACTTATCATTTATGCATCTTTAATTGTTGTTAACAGACACATTAAATGTATTTGTGAGAAAGTGTTTACATTGAATCAATAACAGGGGAATCGTTACAAATACCGTTGAATAACATACTTTAAAGAACATTATCGAAGATTAATTAAGATGGACTTCGATCCACTTTCCGTAAGTAATTTTATTAGATGATAGTGCTTAGTAATTACACAGCAATTACTCAGCTTTAAAAGTAAAGAACTACTGTTTCTCTTTTTACTAAAGTTGACTGTTAATGGCAAACAAAAGTTCAGTTTCATAAAAATTACCGAAAATCTTCAACTGTACTAACAAATATTTATTTAAACACATTATTAATCTGCAGAACATAAAACATCAGCCGTAAAAGTGCATGCAAGATACTTAAGGTACCCTTACGCAAACTAAGCTAAAGAGAATCTCATCACACCTCTTCATCAAGCCGATGCTTTAAAGAAAAAAATCGATAGGAAAACCGCCATTAAAATTTTAATTGACTACAAAAATTTCATTACAACGACTTTTAGGGCTCACTTTATGTAATGAGGCCCATAAGAATTAAGAGGGCAATTTCTCCGCGCGCAGTGTTTGCCGAGGTGCTTTATAAAGCAAAGGACTGCTTCGTCATGGGTATTTTCGCAAGGTGATTTCATTGCCATCATCGCGCACCTCGTATCCCCACACACGTGCGCGAAATCACATGGCGTGGCCGGGCGCACGCGCCTAGCGTCAAAAAAATTACCCACCTCCGCGCGGCTAATAAAAAAAGAAGAAGAAACTTCGTCGGGGCAAATAAACGTAACTGGACGGTTCGATCCGAGTGAAAAGTGTAATAAAAAATTTACGAACTGAAGAAAATTGCTATAGTCCGGCGCGTTTGTTGTAGTTTTTCAAATTGAATTTTCCGAGGTAAAAAAGGTACGCGCGCTCAGGGGGGCTTTATGGGTAGATGCGGAGCTGGTAGAATTGAGTCGATATGCGCATATTTTTTTCAAGATGAACGGCGCCCGAGCGAATACTGAAACTTCGGTAATCGTTGAACGATAAACATATCTTTATGCAAATAGTAAAAAGCAAAATACGGCACTTTGGAGCTAACATAGCGTATTCTGCGATTAAATGAGAACAAAATAACAAAGATTAATAAATGATGAATTATTTCAGTTGAAAATCAAAGCAATTTTTATGGATTTTCGGGAATAAGCATTCCTTAATGTTTCCCTAGCTTGACCACCAAAATTATTTTCAATAAAGCACTCCAAACAGTAACTTTAATAAGGAAAAAATGTTAAATTATTACCTATTACTCTGGTGTTCTGTGATGAATACCAAGGAAACTTCAAGCTTTCGTAATCGTACATTTCTATTTGATAACAAATATCGTAGTTTTTTAATTCTAAAATATAGGGGATTCGAATAAATAAAATTTACAAACGCACAGCCTCTCAAATTGTCGGTCTTGCTGTTTTAGTGTACTTTCTATCTCTCTAAAATCCAATCAGTGAAAATCCACTGAAAATTAGTGCATATGCACTATTTCGAGTAGTTCAGATCAGGT
>JAXIUT010038109.1:0-13224 GCA_035586675.1 Eurytoma californica | reverse complement strand
CTGCTTTTCCGCGATAATAGAAACGCGCAAAAATGGAAAGGGCTTAATTGATAAACCCGGGGCCCAAATTGAAAGTACAGCAAAAAATGGCTAGCAACTAAATGTGAAAAAAAATCTATAACTACTAAGCAGGGAAGCTAGAGGAACGTCGACCGGCACGTTCTCGCAGCTCAACTCCTGCCGAAACTGTCTGTGTGGCATGACAATTTTCGCCGTCTGCGAGGATTTGACCTCTTTTGTCTCTGTCTAATGTGCAGGCTAGATGGTGAAGTCAAATGCTCGCAGACCTGCTAACTCAGTGCATTTTTACACGCGCGGTATGATATATGATTCTTTTCTGGCCTTGAATTGTCTGTTCTTTTTCGTCCGATTCAAGTCAAGAAAAGTACTATCAAAATTTTCAGATATTAACAATTTAACTATTAAATATTTTGAAAAGACTTCAAAATTTAGAAAAAATTCAAAAAATTGAAATACGGGACGTAACATCTCGCTATGCTGGAAATTTTCCATCTAGGAATAATACTACATTCCTCTTGTGTGACATAATCCACTACCATTATTCAATTCAACTTTCTTATTAACAGTTAGACTGACATCTATAAAATAAATAAAATTGCTATCGAATATTTTGAGTTAATATCTCCTGATTTACGCTTAAACACAACATCGATTCAATCATTAAAACTATTGTCTTAATTATATTTTCTAAAATACTTTTCTGAACGTATTCAGCGATCGCTGTTTTATATTTATAATTATATATACATTTAGTTATATTTTAATTCTAGCAAGCATTAATACCTATGGATCACAGTGTCCCATCGCTCTTAGATTGGTTGCCTGTATGTTGCTTTTGGAAATCACTGCGTTTCTTCGTGAAACGTATCAAACTCTTCCAAAATCAAGTAGGTTGTCAACAAAGGAACGCCCCCCACCGTGGGAAAAGCTATATAGCCGTGAAGCAAATAGACGTTGGAGTATGGCATTATCTTCAATGGGACATTCTCAAACATCCGCACAAAGTTTACAATCAATCGCAGGAGAAAAAGACAATGGTATTAATCTATTTTATTTTAACATTCAATAGGAATATTTAAAGATTGTTGAAATTTTATACTTCTTATATGAGTGTTTCCAATTCCATTTATTGGATGCATATATTTTATCTTGCGTTTATTTTTTTCATTGGTCGTTTGAAAAATAAGGAGTCAGTTATTTTACAGATAACTATTGAGGCCGGTCACCCTAACGAATGCCCAACGAGGTAAATATATAGATAAATAGATCCTTTTGCTTTCTCATAGAGAAAGCTTTGTAACGGTAAACGAAATTTTATTTCTATTTTTTGCTTAGAAACTCATATTTAGGTTCGGAAAATCCAAAAAAGTATTTTTTTAAAATGTCTGCACATATGTACGTACGTACGCACGGGTGTGGCTCCCCCGTAACTAATTTTGACGGCAAGGTGGATCGTTTCCAAATTTTGCACACACGTTTGGCTCGCATATCGAAAGGGCGCTTGAAAATTTCAAAGATTCTTATCCACTGATTCGGATTTTAGGGTTATTTAAGTATTTTTGAAAAAAAAATTTTTTTGTTTTATTTCATATTTTTTTTGTATCTGTATATTATTTGTTGCATTTATATTCAAAATTCGTACAAAAATTATTTTAAGATATTTAAGCTTGAAAATCTCAAGTATTTTTATCGATTAGTTTCGATTTTGGAGCTATTTTAGTGTTTTTTTTTTTAACAAAAATTCTTTGGCTTTTTCACATATTTTGTATTCTTTATATTATTAGTTGCATTTATATTTAGAATTGATACAAAAATTATTCAGTTAAGATATTCAACGATTTAAAAATGTATATCCCTTGTTTAGGTACATATTTAAAACTTCGTAACAATACCATGAATCCGTTTCAGAATTGTTTAAACGTCTAACTGAACTACCTAAAGTCTGCTTGAAATTTTTAAGCACTTTTTTAAATTATTAGTTTTAATTTTAGCGCTAATTTATTGATTTATACTATATTTAGGTATATTCTTATTTCTGTGCAATGATCCAATGTATCCTTTCCTTTCAAAATTTTGTATTGAATTTACTTACTTAAAGCGTGTTTGAGAATTTACAATGTTCTTATTTAATTCTCCTTTTTTGGAATTTAGGACACCGTGTCGCTAGTTTATTTTAAATTGTTTATAACTAAATATTAAGAACGATTTAATAGCTCATCGGCGTCATGTATAAACGACCGCGTGTCGCTAGTGAAATCGTTCAGAATTCCTTATTTTGTTCTGTGTTATTTTAACCTAACGTTTTAATGGCTCACCGGCGTCTTGTAAAAAGATCCGTGTTTTGCCAGACTATGGTTAGTAACAAAAAATTAATTTATTCAATTTATCAAATGAAAGAAAATTTAATTAAATTCTTGATACTACTGACATTCTTGAGTAGTTACTTTATCATCTGCTAAGAACACCCGAACTTCGCCCTAACCTCTAAGCTACCATATGGTGAGCTTAGCGGACCTGTTGCGGACTTTATAGCTCAGTATAAATATCAAAACCAAGAATTACTTAAACAAGAAATAATAAAGGAGATCAACCTAGAAGTAACCAAAGGTAATCCTCATGAGGAAACAATTTATGAAGACTGTACTGAAATTGAGAAACTGCATAATTAAGAATAATTTATTAAAACAAATAGTGAGTGAAATGCACGATAAAAACAAGATCTTTAATGAACTGTTAACAAAAGAAAAAATGAGTGGCAACAACAATAACAATAACAATTTTTTTCCAAAAACGTATGCAGAACGTGTAGTGCAAAAAAAATTCAAACCAAAAAACAAAAAAGTACCAAAGCTAATCATTAAAAAAGCAAATAGCAATGATCAAACAAACATAGAAAAAACCGTCTGTAAGTATTTAACTTGAGATAAAACAATTCAAACAAAAAATATAGTTACAATAGTTAAAGACACAGTTATTATAAATTGTATGAATCAGGAAAGTGTTGAAAAAATAGAAAAAACATTAAAAAACAAATTTAGTGACAATTTTAAAATTGAAAAGGAAAAAATAAAAAACCCAACTTTAAAAGTAGTAGGAATAAACAAAGTTTTTAACACAAACTTTTACGTGCAACGCACGGGCATGCAGAGCATATACTCGCACGCTACACGTAATTAATTACTTTTAATTTATTTACCGCGGCAAAGTTTTACAGTGGATCCGCGTACGCGCTGCACGTCCCATACGGGCCCGCTCTTGTGCAGTGTGGCTATCGATGACCGAGATTTGAATTGGAGGTGGGAAAGATAAGGGAGAATAATTTAAACAATGGGTTTAAGAAAATAAAAAGGAGTGTTGCTTATATTCTGAAACCCCCGCCCGGATTACAGTAATAGGGAACAAATTGTTGTGCGCCGCTGCGCTGGGAATGCGGAACTATACTATGAAAGGACAGGCCCTTCCAGTTGCGTTTACAGACAGTAATCTGCGCCTATTGCACGTAGCATGCTTGCTGTACACAAAGGCAAAGAGAAACACTTAATGAATAACTACAGACCAATATCTTTAATTTCCAACATCGCAAAGATTTTCGAAAAATTAATACATAAACGACTATTACAATTTATGAAAAAGAATAATATAATACTAAACAAACAACTCGGTTTCAAGAAAAACAAAAATACAAAAGATGCCCTTAATTTCTTAAAAGCACAATATACAATCAACTCGATGGGAGCAAACCAATTGCAGTCACTATTCTTGATTTTGCCAAAGCTTTTGACACAGTTGACCACAAGATACTATTAGAAAAACTACATAGCTATGGAATACGAGGTATTGCACTTGAATTGATAACAAGCTACCTACAAAACAGGAAACAAAGAGTAAAAGTTAATAGTATAAACAGTAATTTTGACACAATACCCACTGGAGTCCCGCAAGGGACAATTCTTGGTCCACTATTATTCATCATATACATCAACGACATGCTAAAATCACTACCAGAAAACACAGTAATATCTTTTGCTGATGATACAGCTATCATAGTAAAAGGGGAAACTTGGATAGAAATTAAATCAAAAATGAATAATTATTTACATGTAATATCAAACTGGTTAGCTCTCAATAAATTATCTTTAAATGTTGACAAAACAGTGTATAAGGAATTCGGAAACATGTACTCAAGCACACCGAAAAACCTAAACATCAAGATACAAGAGTAGATAGCACGAAATACCTAGGGTTCACAATTGACAGCAATATGAGATAGGAAAAACATATCACAAATATATATATAACAGCAAAAAATACCTAATATTTACATTTTACAAACTTACAAGAGTTATGAAACTACAAAACCTTAGAATGATATATTATGCCTTCTTCCACAGCGCCATGGCTTATGGCATGATTACCTGGGGAGGAGCATACATAACCAAAACAAGAACGCTACAGACACTACAAAACAGAATACTCAAAATAATAAGCAAAAACAACATCTTAAAAGAAAAACAACCACTGAATATAGACCAACAATTTACATATGAAGCTCTACTGTTTCACTATGAAGAATTAAAATAAAGCTACACAACATCTAGCAGTTGTACTAGGAAAAAAAGCATCAGATTACCAAAACAAAATAGAAGAATCCGTAATAAAATCAGTTATTTTAGGGCTATAATCTACTTTAACAAATTGTTAAATGAACTCAAAATATTACAAAGCAAAAACAATAGATTGTAACAAGATCCGCACAATACAATAAGAAATTTCGTGACAAACTTTTACTTGATACAAGAACACTTATCTGTTCAAAAAATCAATGCTCATTACACCAAACTCGCTCTCACCAACGTATAACCAAGTAGAATATAAATTTAATAAAAAAACTAAACAACGCCAATTACAAGATGATGCTGAATCAAATTTCTGAACACATGATCCAAATACTAACTAATCCACCTAAAAATGATACAAATTCAACAAAAATAGATCTTCCCCTACAAAAGAAAATTAGCTACAACATAAGCCGTGACACTAAACCTATAACTTGTATAGCAAATTGTCCTTATTGCTACAACCCAAAAACAAAGTATATTAAACACACACATTTCATAAAAAGTACAACTTCAAGGAACGTCGAGAAACAGAATACATTAGAATTTGAACCAATATTTTGTTTTTTATTTAAAATTTAATATTTTTACTTTTCTTATGTATTTGCAAAGGGAAATTTTAGGAATTAATTTCTGAATATTAAAAAAAAAGATAGAAAAATTAATTCTTTTATTAATGTTATTTTCAGAATTTTCTAGATCTCGTCGCGACACGTAGATTAAAAAAAATCGTTCCACTAAGTTCAATAGTTAGAGTAAAAAAGCAGTTAATAAATTAATATTATTTTCGAAAGTCGCGCGCAAACAGTAGCCGTGAGAGTGAGAGTGACGGGCACCGCCGGGCGAGAGAGACAGAGTCGCGCTCATCCCCTCCACGGTACCCCAGCGCGCGCTCCCGCAACTGCGCGCGCTATTTTTTTTCTCTTCCGACGATGATTTTGAAAAAACTATAAGTTATTTTGCTTTTCTATTTTGGGTAATGTTATTTTATATTATCAAAACGCTACTTGCGCAAGCCTAGAGCGTGGTTTTAATTACGATGCCCACAATCCATAAAAAGGCGTTTGTATCAATTTCTCGGAATCTATTGACCGGATAGGAATATTTTTTTTTAATAATAGTTTTTTTTCAAACTCTGTTTAGTGGCGATGATCCGATTAACAAAAAGTTGTCGCAACAACTTGTTTTATGGTTTTATACTCGGCGTATAAAAAGGTGATCGCAGAGAAATTTGCCAAAATTAAAATTTCGCATTTTTTTTAAATGAACATTAAAATTGAAGCATTTATCTATATGTGGAATTTTTTTGCAAGCAGTGAAATGATTTTTAACGCTTGGCAAAATTTGCAATTAAGAGCGAAAAAAAATGTTGACCTTTTAGTACATCAATAATTTTGAATGAATCTTCCTAAAATTTGGTTTACAGTTTGGCACTGATGAAAACTTGTTCTCCAGCAAATATCAAGTCAATTCATCAAGTTTTCTTTTGTTTATTTAATAATGAAAAAATTGACGTTTTTCATCTTTGGCGGTCATTTGTAAGTTAAATATTGCACTTGTAGACTTCGGTAAAATATACTTTTGTAGCAAATTTTACTACTAGCAAACAAAAAAGATCTTTTGCACTTTTTCTGTTAAATACTTAAAAATTGAGAAAAGTAAAAAAAAACAAAAAAAATGCTGAAATTGCTCAGAAATTGTTTAATAACATTTTTGGCTCTGGTTTTTGCATTTGCGGATAACGATATTCTTATTTAGAACGTTGATCTGAAGCGGAATCAAAAATAAAAATGCAGAGTATGGCAGAAATCCGCCATTTTTTCGGTCCACCGCTTGGACTAGCAGTCTTTTTGAAAAGGAGCACGGGAGATCTCTCCATATGACTACTCGGCTCTGAAAAGTCTGAACAACATGGGTCGTATCCGCGGCGCATCGTCGCCCGAAGTTGGCGCTTAATTCGCCCAGGAAAAACCCAACTCATGGCCTTCCTTTTGTATGCGGGCGAGATTGTCACCGCGGTGTTGCCTCTCGGAGAGTGACCGTTTGCCTCCGGTTCTGCCGAATGGGGAGGAGCCTCTACCTTGGACGTCTCCTCGCCGCAAACAGCTTTGTGGTCTTTCTCCACCTCCTGAAGAAAGCCCTTAATCTTCTACGGGGAATTTTCAGGACCTTCATCCCCCGAAGATTCGCCAGAGGGAGATGTGGCATCACAGCGAATGTCCGCATCGCGCTCCCCCACCTCCCAGGCCACACAGACCTGAACTGGCGGCTCTTCGGACAGCTGTGTTTCCTCGATTCGCGAGCTGCCGATAGGCGTATAATGGCAGGGAGTCGCATCATGTGAGCCTTCCTGCTGAGGGAGTGAATGCGCAGATTCTGCTTGGTGAGCGGAACTTGACTCCTTGCCGCTCGCCTGACTCCAGTTGGTCTCGACCCCTTCAGGGTCCGAATCCTGTGACGACGACATAGTCGCCGCTACATGAATGGTTGGGAGAGGCTCTGTTGCCTTTTCCTCTGCATGCTCATCTTGTGGCTTGAGCTGCTTGTTTCCGCCTCTTCCCATTTCTCTTGGGTAAGTTGACCTTTGAAGTACTTTCAGCAACTTCTCGAATTGCTTCTGCAATTGCTTGATACTTATGTTCGGGAAGTCCTGCATGTACTCGATGGTCACGGGCTTATCCTTTTCTTTCTCTTTGGGTGGCAGCGCTGCTGCTGCAACTTTTGCGGTGGCTGCGAGAGTCTGCTCATATAGGATCGCTTCGTTCCCCATTTGGGCAATAATGCGCTCATAACTTCGTGGATACACTCCATATTGACAACATGAGGGAATCTCCTTATCTAGGAAAACCGCGAGTGGATGAGGCATTCCCCACTCGTAGTAATCCTTGAACCTACATGAGTCGCTTCTGTTGAGGCAGGTGTTTCTTATGACGTCACATCTCCATCCCTCTCTCTTAATCTGCGCTTCGATTGCATCGCAAGCATAGAAATCCACAAAGTCGGCTGCATTATAATTACCTTGCAGCCAACTGAACAAACGGTGCAGGCGATCGAACCTATTGCCATGCGTCCGTAGTTCGAGGTCGTTGAGAAGCTTCTCGACTCCCTCATCCGGAATTCGAAGCAGCCAGTCCTTAGCGTCCTTTTCCGTTGGTAGGCGGTTATATATTTGTTGCTGTGCGTATGGTTCTGCCATCTTCGCCTGATTGTTTCAGGCCTGCCCTCTGTCCCAAATCGCGAAAAAAAAAGCTGCTAAGCCCTAGCAGTGTAGTGAGAGAGACGTGGGGTCAAAAATAAGTCTAGGAGTTCTTTACGGCTGCCTACAGTTTGTAGCACAGCCGCGCACTATCACGTAAAGACTCTAGAAATTTTGATTAACGCTAAATTCTCCTCGAGAATTAAATAGATAGCGTCCGAGGAAAAAACAAATTTTCTGATGAGGAAATTCTAGACCGAATTTCCTCGGCGTATTTTTGGCGGGGTTAGTAATTACAATTTGTAAAATACAATGGTTCGCTAACTTGCCAAACCAATGGTCCCTGAGTTCCAAAAAAGTGCAAAAATGTACAAGAAATCCAGTTTTCGAAAAAAGAAAAATTGTGAATTTACTTGGACTTCGCAACACGCTTTGCGACTCCTGAAAAAGAATCAAATTAAATTTAAAAAAAAATTCAATTGACTAATGAGGACTTGTAAAATCTACAAGTCTGATGAGGCACTTTTTTGGAATGCTCCCTATATATATCATAGGGAGCACTCGTCGCAAACGATGGTTTTTCTCTCTCTCTCTTTATTTAACTTCGGGGAAAACTTTTCCCCGCTCTCGCTGCTCCTATCTAGGTTCGCGGATGCGAAATTTGTGAGGCGAAGATACAGAAGCGCAAGGTGTTTCCGTTCGGGCGGAAATACTCGTCATCACCAACACGTGAAACTCGGGTGAAATTAACTTATAATCCGCGCGTCACGCGACGAATTCAAATTAAATTTCTGATCGACACGAAATTCAACTGATTTTCGCGCCGTGTTCTTTTCCCAAGGCACACGTGACGAGCGCCACTGTAACAAGGTGATATTTAATGTTAATATTAAATATCTTCTATTTCTCGAGGTATGTTAGGATGAGCGCGCCGGCCGATTGCCATTATGCGCGCTCATCGATGAAAATACCGTAATTGCAAAAAAGATGAAGGTGTTCTCCAGCACGACAACAAGCCGCGAGGACCCGCGACACGACGCGCGACCTTTGACGCTCCCGTACGAAAACGAAGTCGCAAATTGTTCGTGCGCGAGAAGCCGCCGAGGAAGGACCTTCCTCGCGCACGAGTTACAAACTTTCGGGTCGAAACCCTGAACGCGGGATAAGAGCCGCGACCCTTATCACCGAGTGCACAAAAATGCTAATACGGCTCGCCAATGCGAGTCGCCGCTCAACGTCTGCAGACGGAGCACGTGAGAGAGAGAGAGAGAGAGAGAAAAGATAAGTTTGAGTGATCGGACCGATGCCCGATCACTTCACGCACCTAACCGACACTCTCGCCACGCAGCGCGAGAAAAACTTACTTGGTATGAGGAGTGAGCCTACCAGAAACTCTTGAATAGTACTTAATACATTTAACTCTTTACATTGTACAGAGAGACTAGATTTATTTTCATTTATTAAAACGATACTTTGTGCGTCTGCAGCATACATTAATCTACGTAGTTCAGAAGAATCAAAATTAAATGTTGATCCACTCTGAATGGAATGACTAGCAACATTGTCTTCTAAATGACCACTACTTTTACAATTAACTAATTTACACTTAACTACTATCATTCTTAGCTACTTCAACATTACATGTTGAGTCAGTCTGTAGAAAATGTGCCACATCAGTCTTTTGTGAAATATCACTACTTACATTGTCATCGATTGTACTGTTCGATGCATCTATCACAGACGCATATACCGTACATGTATAGTTTTGATGTTGATGCTTCATGTTCGACAACATCTGTTTAAAATAACCGATGTTTTTTAAAATAGTCTTCTGTCGTAAAAGTCGCAGAAGAAGAATAATTTTGTTATCAAATGAAGAATTGCATTTCAATTGTCTACATTTCAAAACCTGATGGAAGGGTAACCCCAAGGATTTGAAGACATGTACAAGAAATAGGAGTGACGACATATTTTACTACTCCTACGTTTGATGACACTACCATTACACGCTCATTCGCAAAAGAGTAATTTTGTACATAATTCATTTTTGCAATTTCTTTCTCAATAAATTGGAATGCGTATCTAGTTACATAATTATAATATAATTGTAAATCGGGTGACAATTTGTACGCAGGAACTGGGAAGAAATTTAAAAGCACTTTATAATTTCGCTCATTTTCATGAATACTAATAATAAAATGAAGCAACTGTTGTACAAAATCAGCGAGAAAATTCGATTGATTGTCAAATAACTTGATTTTACCATTAACATTTTCATACCTATTGTTTGTATAATTCATGAAATTTCCTTGATTCATCAAACCTCTCACCCACTCCTTATGGGTGTTGTGCCAATTTTCATTGAAATAACTTTTTACTGACTCCGGTGCAAAATTACAAAATTTTTGAAACAGCCGCTGATACTGTTCTTCATTCGAAGCGTACAACATTTTCTGAATTATGGCTAGTGAATTTTCTTTTTTTTCTTTAGTAATTTTAATTTATCATAATGAATTTGTTTCCTAAATGTATCAGAAACATGAAAAGAACAAATATAAGCAGGTACTGAAAATTTGTATTTTAATACATCACGTATCACTCTATCTTTATCTGCCATAAAACACTAAATGTTATTACAAATATCTGGGTATTTCTTTAGAATAATATCGATAAACCAAGACAAATTATCTTTGCTCTCAGATTCAACGATGCAAACACAGACAATCTCTGTACTGCCATTTCCATCGACCATAGTCAATAATACTACAGGAAAATCAAGTTTCAACAAATTGTATGTAAAATCAATGGTACAGAATTCAGGCCAACATTGAAATATACATATAATTTCTGATAAAGTGAAAAAAATTACATCTAACTCTTTTAATGAATTAATTTTAACTCCATACGATGCATCTAGAAAAATCAAGATTTTAAAATATATTTAGTTATAATAAAAATAAATAATACAATTACATTCAATTACTTGCTATACTGTTTTAAAACTTGTACAACTGCTGACAAATAATCACCAAAACGATCTTTCTTTGCAGTAGCCTTAACATTAGATAGATCTCGTAAAATGCTTTGCGTCCCTTGCTTGTGGATATCGCTTACCAACTCCAGTTTACTGTGCTTTTGCACATTCTCTTTAATTGCTTCGGCTTGACTTATAGTCAATTTATGGTTCTGAGCAAGCAATTTACTGCACTTTTTATAAAAAAGAATCAAGAAATTAGAATTAAAATATTATTATCATATGCTATGAGAACAATAATGTAATAACAGTCTAACAATAACTTGCAGATATAATATCATGTTTATCGTGTTCAAAAATACTGCTTATAATATAATAGTCACCTTCTTTGGATAAAGAGAACGTTATTTCACATTTGCATCCTAGACAATTTGTACTGTAAGAACAAAACATTAGTATTAGTATGAGTAACCTAAATAGTAACAATATCATTACACTTACAAGGTTTTACGCTGCTTATCCTTCAACTCCTTTGATTCGTCAAACTGACTAGAATGAATACAACAGTAGCTTATCAATCTACTTAAAATATCAGAATTACGAGAAACTCTTTCTGAATTTTTCAAAACGTGCTTAGGTTGCTTAGCACACTTACGATAATTTGTTCCTGATTCTTTTTCATAAACTTTCATGAATTTCTCTACTTCTTCATCAGATTACAACCTCTTATGTAATTTCTTCAATACAACTTTTGGATCACATGGTACTACAGTTTAACTTTTTTTACTTTCGTTCATCTTATCACTTTCCAAGAATTTCTTCCGGCTTCTTGACGAAAACTCTTCCTAGCTTTCATTAAAACTCTTCTCATGCCTGCTATTTTCAATCAGAACTTCTGAAATTCGCCGGTGCCAGTCAGTCACTACTTGATAAAGCACCATCCGAAAACGAGGGAAAGCGGATGAAACTTGACGACGATCAAGTCCATGAATTGACCGTGAGCCTTCAAAACCACCGATTGCATCTATAGATATAATCTCAAAAGATCTTGTGGCTAGAGGTAAGTGAGACCTAAGACCAAATTTGTCTTTTCCTCTTGATTAACTTTTTATGCATATGTCACAACTTCTGCAAATTGTCCTTATATTTCTTGTTAAGTTCGATGCAGTATAAAATGGATTTATTTTCTTTTTTATTTGTCTGATTCCTATGTGGCACATATTCTCGTAAAATGCGTGATGGGCTTGTGCATTCGCTCATAGAATTAGGGCTTAGTTGTAGGACTTTATGACAGGAGGAAAAGTCACCCTATCACATCCCCTGCCCCCCCCCCCGCCAATCGAAGTTGGAGGTAACACTAACTTCGTTTTTCTACTAACCAATACAACATACTTAAAACTTCACAAGTAAACCCTATATTTCCGGCTCTAACTAACCAACCTATTTACTTAATCTTAAGGCAAACGGTATAGCCTACAACGGTGTTAGTGTATGTGTTTGTGCTGTGTGTCTTCTCTGGAATGTATAATTTAGCTGCTGCTGGACTTCCTTCTTTGTGGAGTGTAAGATCTGTGTAACACTGTTTGCAGTGTGTTGTGTGTGTTCTGTCTAATTCGTGACTTTCACCGATTTCTGTGTGTGTGTGTGCTGGCAGCCCCCAAAAAAACAATAATTATTTACAAAATATTCTATTTAGTAGTTTAATTTAAATCGCCCCCGGGATAACTCTCTCATTCTGCACACTAACATCAATTAAGGGGGACTTATACCTATAAATTATTGCATAGAAAATCACCTAAATCAGAAAATTTTTAATAATTAGTAAAATAAGAATTAAAGGCCACAAATATACATTAAATTCCTGATAAAATGGTCATAGAAGTCCCTAGGCGTTATGTCAGTTTCAAAAATTTGGGTTGTGTGACAGCTCTAGGTACAACGGATTCTTCAATTTTAATGGGGTTTGACTTAAATCGTTGGTAATTGATGTCTTTATGGTTTGAAGAGTTGTATGAATTAAAATTTTTTGATTAAACAATTGAAAGAGTGCAATAAGTACCGAAATTTTTTCAAATTTATGAATTTATACAATTTTTGAACTCTTTCAAATATTTAATCAAAAAATTTTAATTCATACAACTCTTCACACCATAAATACATCAATTACCAACGATTTAAGTCAAACTCCATAAAAATTGATGAATCCGTTGGACCTGAAATTGTCACACAAGCCAAATTCTTGAAACTGACATAACGTAAGATAAAATTAACCTAGTGACTTCTAACTATGACCATTTTATCAGGAATTTAATTTACTTTTATAGCCTTAAATTACACAGGCCCACAAAAAAAAAAGTATCCTGCGCGGTAGACCAGACCATGTAAACTTTATGTTTTTGGGGTCGCTGAATCCGAAT
>JAXIUT010038099.1:0-13226 GCA_035586675.1 Eurytoma californica | reverse complement strand
TGTGTGTGTGTGTGTGTGTGTGTGTGTGTGTGTGTGTGTGTGTGTGTGTGTGTGTGTGTGTGTGTGTATGTGTGTGTCGTGTGCGTGTGTGCGTATGTGTGTGTGTATGTATGTACGTATATAAGACTTACATTTTATGTGGATGACTGTTTGTGTGTGTCTGTGAGACTGCGTGTGCGTGTGTGTGGGTGTGGGTGTGTGTGTGTGTGTGTGTGTATAAAAGAGCCACGCTTTTTTGCCGGTCGATCGAGCAGCCGTCGACCGAGCCGAGTCCGAAAATTGAAATTTTCCGCTCATTAAAGCGAGCGCGGCGGTACGGCCCCCGGGTAGGAGGCGCGTCCCGGCCTTCGTCTGCGCGCAGTCTTACGGAAAAGTAGACAGACGCCGCGGATACGCCGGTATATAGATATACGGACCCCTCCGCAGGGATCGCGGATAATGCGCGGCGGGGGGTTGCACGAGCGACGCGGACTATTAGCTCTTTGTTCGATGTCCTATACACGCGACTCCGCCAGTTTGCTTTGGAAAACAGTTACTGGTCGGGTCGAGTCGATTTTGTTTATTTGTTGCTCTATCGTAGGGGCTGATTTTCTCTTGTGCGGCAGTGAGGATAATAAGTGGGAAAATCTTTGAAAAGTAAACAGAGTTTCTGCTATTTAAATCTCATTCAGTGAAATTTCACTAACTTTCAGTTCAGATCAGGGCGAACCAGCGAAAGTGACCTGATCTGAACTGGAAAATCAGTGAAATTCATTGAAATTCACTGAAAATTAGTGAAATTTCACTAAATGAGGTTTAGAGAGTGTGACCCTTGGGTAAATTGAAGTTTTTATACAACAATTTAGCATAATTGTGGTAATTTTTTATAATAAAAATTGTAATCTTTCTAATATTTATAGTAATTCTTTTCATGTTTCGAGTTCGGTCTCTCTGCTTTGAAGAATACAGTAAATTTTTCCACATCTTTTTAGTGTAATTTGATATTGTTGCGTGTGCAGAAAGACAAAGTTACTTTTTTACCCTTTAGAAAAGAAAAAGAACACGTTTTAAAAAAAAAATTAAATTCTACATTCACATTTGTTTGTAATTTAACGGCTTATGGTATAAACTAAAAACAGGAACTAATTGCAGATAATTAAAAATACTGGAATTTAATAATGTTACTCAAAGGCAACTTATTGTTTCAATGGAAAAACGAAATGAAAGTAATTAAATCTGTACTAATTAGTTTTACGTCACGGTGAAGCTTGCTTATTTGTTATATTGCCATGACCGCTATCTATCGATACGTTGAATAATTTAAATTGATATGGAAAATCTCCATTTTGCTTAAACAATTTTAATAATTAAAACCATTAAAATCGCTGCGCGTTTAATAATGAACACGATATGCATATATTTATTAATGAAGTACACGAAGCTTGAAGTAAATAAAGCTTTATGAAAAGGTCTAAAATGAATAAAGTTACTCCATCGTTATAATAATTAAAATATATTAATTATAATTGCATATTTTTAATTAAACATCTTTATTGCGGCTAGGAGCTATTTAATTTATTTTTAATCTCCGCTGATCTAAAAATAAAAGTATTCATGTCAATAAATTATAATATTTTCTTTTGTTCGTATCAGTTGCGTTGCATTAGATCAGACATCAGATTACGTTATATTTTTTTTATCATTTGATTCTTTTTTACCTTTTATACAGTTACTGGAGGATTTAAAAGTTGACGATGATATAAATATTAATAACTATACTTACGTTAATTAATAACTATATTTACGTTGTTATTAAGAATTTTAAAAATTAATATATATATAAGATATATAAACAGAAACACTTTTACGTTTATAAAATAATTGATATGTTTACTTCTGTATCAATTCAAGCTTACAAATTAATAATTTAATGGATCTTTTAAAGGTTTATCAGAATTACTTGCAGTAATTATTAGTAGTTTCTCTTTATATCTTTAAATTTGCTTTAATATATATTAATTTAATTATACACAGCTATTAATAATCACATATATTTCGTATTATTTTATTTCTATTAATTAATTTGAATAAATGAACGAACTAAAAAGGCAACACGTATTTCACTATAAAAAAAAACGAATAAAATAACAAATTGTTCGCAAACGGATTTTCTGAAAAATCAAGCCTCCTCGTACATCACCGCTCCCATCGTCCGGCGTAGAAACGCCGAAACCCCATAACTTCCCGGCGTCCGTTCGCGCGAATTTCTCTAAAAAAAAAAAAAAGAAGAAAAAAGAGCCTATAGCGACAATGACGCACCGGCGAGATTCCAGGCGAACGCGCATGTCGTTTTCTCCCACTATATATATACACACATACATATATAAATATATCTATGTATACGCCAGCCAACGGGCGAAGCCCTGTCCGTCCGAGCGTGAAGCAGGACTCGCTTCCTCCCAGTGCGATCCTGACCGTGAAAAATCCGTCGCGACGATTAGCGTCAGGCTAACGACGTCGTCCGGTGAATTCGACAGCTGAGGCCGAGGAACTACGGAGATACCTATATAGGTTGAGGTTGAATAAAAAAAATTTATACGTATATACACATATACAGCTATATATAATATATATAGAGAGAAGGAGGGGGGGGAGGGGGTCGTACGTGTCTGGCGCGCACATCTCGGCGGCGTAATTGTATTGGCTTCCCGCGTCGATTCTCAGCGAGGCGAAAAAAATTGGATGGGTGTGTATATAGAATAGGACACCGCGCTTTGGATCTACAGCTTCCGACGTGCGGTTGCAAAGGCCGATAAAAAGCTCACGTCAGAATTTTCATCGAGAGAGAGAGAGAGAGAGAGAGAGAGAGAGAGAGAGAGAGAGAGAGAGGCGAAGGAGACGTGGAAATTGTTTTTTCTTACTTGTTTCATTTCTTTTGTTTTTACTTTTTTTTTTTTGACGTCACGGAATCGCGGTTTACTGGATTCGCGAATAGGTATACGATTTCTTTCTTTTGCGGTCGATATGTGCATTGTTGCGCGTGAAAAAGGCGAATGAAGCGTCGCGGGGGAAGAGCGATGGGGGGTATAATAAGGATGAATTACTCGGCTGGAGGAATTGGAACAATTTTTTAATAATCAAATTTTTTCGCGGCGGAGATTTTTTAGCGGAGCGCGGGCACTTAGCCGCGGGCTATTGATTTCCTTTATTCGACTTTTAATTTATGAGAATGGACGTTGCGGAAAGAGGAGCGAGAATATTTACAGTGGATAATGTTTATTTTTTGGTTTCCAGATTTAGACATTTATTAGATCATTAAAAAGAATATTTTTCTTTTATGACTTTTGAGTTCTTTTTTTAAAAAAAAAAGGATAATGGGTATAATGGAGCCAATATTCAAAACGTTTTGATATGTCACATTTTTAAATCAAAGATGTTTTTTTGGTGCTTTAAATAGATTAATGAAATAATTAATCATTATGCAAGTTTTAAAATGTTAGAATGAATCTAAATTTATAATTCCTATTAAATAATTTTCTTAATAAATGTCGTTTTGATTTATGTCGTAATATCAAAATTTAATCTGCTTGACTTTTATTTTGGCTAATAGGTTTTAAAAATGTGTAAAATAAATCGATAAGGAAAATAATTCAGATAATAATAATTGATAATTCAGAATTGTTCTGAATTGTATTACAAGAGCCTGAAATGCATTGGATTTTGCTGAACTATAAAAATTGTGAATATCTATGAAGCTTTCAGAATTTTCAAATTAAGTCACGAATGAAACTACAAAATTTTATTTTTCTTATGAAAAGATTCTCATGAAAACATAAATTAAAGAATGTTATGCCGTGTGAAAATTAATTTTATTCATAGAGTAAGTTTGAAGAAATTGAGGAAAATATGCATGAGAATAGTTAAGGAAAGATTGTAGTACTTACATAAGTATATATATAGATAACAGCGAAAAACCTTTAGTCAGGCTCGTGTGCATGCGATGTTTCTTAAATTATTTTTATTTTAACAAATATATAATTTAAAAATTTTGTTACCATTGCACTAAAAATACTATTTTGAACCCTTTATACTTTACTTTCTATACCCTCTAAAGTTGAATTAGTGAAAAATCACTAAAATTGCTCCACTAATCACTAAACAGTAAATTTTCTCTCGCTAATTTTTATGAAAATTTCACTAACATTCACGATTGTTCGCTAAATCAACTGTAAAATAAAAATATAACTACATTCTACAACTGCATTCTAAAATGTTTTGTCTATAAACTTATTTGTGCGTTGCGCTCTCAATAATAGAATTTGATCGCATTGCTGGCCATCGCAACTAGAAATAGGTCAATAGCCATCTACATATATTTTATTTCCTTGACTAAAACGTTAATTTTCAATCCCCGGAGAGTGTGGGAGAGAGGCGGCACATAGGGCTAGGGAAGTTAATTGGATTTTCCCAAATAAAACACGACGGTTCGAAGTTGGTAAAAAAGTTGTACAATCGCCTATAAGCGGCTTGGGAGCTTCGCCCCGGTATCCCCTTGAATTCATTATTTGATTAATTAACTCCACTGTCCTCGTTAATACCGAAAATTTTAAACTTCCCAAGCTGCTCGTCAGACGTTCGTCGTCCCCCGCCCAACGCAAACATTCGCGAAGCTCCTCCGGTTTTCTGGAAATTAAACGCCGTCAAAAGGAGTGCATAACAATCGCTGCTCCGAATTATTTCTCCCCCTTTTACGCTCGTCGAATAATGCCGTAAAAAAAAAAGAAACGGAAAGACGCGCTACGGAGTTGAGATTCAATTAAAGTTTTAACATACTCGGGAGGGGATATTTTCCTTACTTTATCGCTTCCTTTAGCACAATTAAACCTTTTCTTTTATTTTCCCGGGAGCCGCGTTTATGGCCGGTGCCGTTCCTCCTTCGCAACTAAAAACGAAGTAATGGTGACGAGCGGCGCTCCTTGCGCCGGTAGCAAGCGTAAAATACAACACACGCCCCCCGAGCGAGCGAACAGAGAGAGAGAGAGAGAGAGAGAGAGAGAGAGAGAGAGTCGGATTGATGCATCCATCTTGAAATATGGGCCGTGCGTTTTCGTTACCGTAACGCCGGTCCATTGTTTGGGTAGCACAATAAAAAGTACATTCCTGCTGCGCGAAGAGGGAAATTCTTGATATGGAGAAAGTTCATCAAGCCCGGGAGCATTAGTCGCGTTATAGCGGGATGTACGCAGCGTATGCGAGATTGAATTACTTCTTTTTAGCAAAATTTTTTAAGTGTTCATTGTAATTACCTTGTTTTGCGTGCAGGGGGATTAAGGGACTATGGGGCATATAACCGATTTTCTTAGTTATTTACCTGAGAAAAAAAGAGTTTTGGATTAAAAATTATATTTATGTTATATATTAATAGTATACATAACATTTTTTACTCATTTTTATTCAGCTGGAGTCATAATTCCATCTGGAAACTGAGATATGAGATGCCGAATATTCTTTCCTTTCACACTGAGAAAATAGGTTAGGAAAAATTACTATTTTTTTTTTACTACCTATTTTTACTACCCATCGTAAGAGGGCGCCTACTCGACCTAGTAACGATGTTTACTAAAACTCGTAGCAATTTTTACTAAACTAGTAGCAATTTTTACTAAACTTTAGAAATTTTTATTTAAACTTTCGTAATTTTTATTTAAACTTTCGTAATTTTTATTTAAACTTTCGTAATTTTTTAAGATTCTTAGCAGAAATAAGACGCCAACTAAATGCACCATAAAAGTCTATAATCACTAATGACTAAAAGAAACATTTATTTATTTATTCATTAAAATTAATAAAGCTTAAAGAATTAAATTAAAATAAAGCCCATTATAATAATAGTATTAAAAATGATAAAATAGAAAGTAAAAACCCTAAATATATACTTAGAATTAATTAATAAAAGAGCGCAGTAATTAATATTGGCAGCTTAATTAAGATCGATTAAAAAATAATAATTTATTGTAAAGTTTACAAATAATTGATACATTGTTATTATATGTATTCGATAAGCTACTTAATTAAACTCCTCTATCCCAAGTTATTTTGTTTTTGCACTAATTTAAAGTATAAAATATATATATTTTTTAAATTAAATTTTGTTTATTTAATTAACTTATTATTTAAAGAAATAATAAATTGCACAATAGAATTTCTATACATTTTCCCGATTGACGTTTGTTTATACACAACAAAAAACACTTCGTAAAATCGATTCGCTGCAATTCTACAAATCCGTGATATCCGTGCGCAATTTGTATGCTTAACCGATGGAATGAATTTCCCCGTGAACGATTCCAATGTTCGTATGCAAATAATTCGCGAGCCGTAAACGTGTAAGGGGCATTTCTTTCGACACAGTAAATTTCTCCAACGCGTTTGACCGATGCGCGACGCCCCGAGCGACAAAATTTAATCGCGCGCCTCCGATGAAATAACGAACGTAAACCCTTTTCCCATTGTTACTGTAAAATAGATTTTCTCGAAGCGCTGTCATTCTGTTTAAATTTATTTGTACGTGTATAGATAGAAATTGTTTGAGGGGGGGGGGGGCGCTCCCCTAGGCCCATTGAAATTCAAATGAGGCGCAATATTTCGAAGATTGATGCAAAAAAAAGAAAACGTGCACTGGTGTAAAAATGATTTTACAAAGTAACTTGCATGCAAATTTCGAGTGTATTGAAGCTTAAAAACTCGGTGATAAAAGTTACTCCTCGGAATATCGATCGCTCGAAACTTTGCACTTCGCAACTTATCGAATACATGAATATTTTCAACTTTGATTTCTGTCACTCCTACGAAGGCTTTAATGTTAAATTTAGATTTTTTTTGTGCGTTTTACCCCTTCTAGGCTGCGAAAAAGCAACGATGCTGAAATAGTATATTATTCAGCTTCGCCTCGGTCGACAATTACATGTGATCTGAGACATTTCTTATTATACAGGGCTAGGCTAGGTATGTATACTATTTTTCGTCTTAGCGAGGCCGAAATTACAAACTCCCGATCGGGAGCCGGGAGGAAAGTTGGTACTTTCGGCCCGCTAGGGCGAAAACATTTTTATAGCACGCCGTGCGAAAAACGCCTGTTTATTGCACGCAAGCGTAACATAAATCGGCGTTTTCGTTCGTTGTACTATAAAATAACGTAAGACACAAGTGCGATAAGTGTGAATCATCTTCCTCGCTTCGCTCGGGCGCTAACCTCCCACGTGTCCAAAAATCACTTTTATCACACTTGTGTAATATACTATTTTAAAATCCAAAAAAATAGATAAGTGTAATGAACAAGAATTAAACTGATAACTTAAATACTCGATGTACAATATAATATAATATTGATCAGTTTCGTGAAAAATAACAGCTGCTTTTCACACGTAGAATTCGACTTACGATATTCAAAGTAGGAAAATCTTAATTAACATTTTTAGTGTTAAAAAATACATTGATAGAAATTGTAAAATTTTTTAATTAATAAATTTGTATAACTAAACTACTTTTAATATATTAATTGTTAATTATAAACAGTCTGTTTTGTTTGCAGCAGTAATGACCGTGGATGCACTCAATCTGCAATTAATTTCTGAAATGCTCGATCACGTAAAAACTGTTTAGTGTTACGTGAATTTATAGTCATTGCTAGAAATGCGCGGGAATGTTAACATTAACGTGAATTTTAGTTAGATTATAAAATGAAATTTACGATCGATCCAAATGCAACGCAATCGCTAAAGAGCAAAGTTACTACTGACTGTTTAATTCTATTACTCAAATAAATCAGCGAAATATTTTTTCATTCGAAAAGATAAAAAAATGGTTTAAATGAAAATATATTTTCATGTATTCCTACGTATCACTCAATAAAAATGAATGGACATAAAAATCTCTTTATATTTAGTAATATATTTAGTATGTATCAAATCGAAGTTCGTCTTTTAGAAGAAAAAAAATTAATCATTACTTGTTATAAAAAAATAATAATAAAAAAGATCTAAAAATGGTTTGTTATTTTAAGTATGGTTTGTTATTTTGAGTATGGTTTGTTATTTTTAGCATATAACGAATTGCAGTGTCATCAGAACTGAATGCTCAATTTGTAAGTAATAAATTTCTATTGTGGGTATTTAGATGTGCCCGGGTGATTATTTGCAGATGCAATATATGATGAGTAACTGGCCGTACGACTGTCATACACCTCGCCGGTATTTACCTATTCAATACTGCCCACTTGTATTCCGCGATTGTTATTTTGCTCGCGACCGCCGTTTCGATATATACACGACTCCCGGCGATTTATTTCGCGGTATGATACGAATGTAGCGCGCTTGCTTTTTTAAACTCAATTTCGTTTATTTTTGGTACTGACAGTTAAATTTCAAAAATTATATGGGAGGCAGTATAATTAGTTTCAAATTGATGAGTGAAATTTGTAATTTCAAATTTACGAAGAAGGCCAGCTGAAAAATTGAGCGAAAAAGATATAATTGGGGGGTGCAAATTTTTATGTGAAAAGCTTCGTAAAAATTGCGGAGCTTTTTCGGTAAAAATTACGAAGCTCTTCATGTGAAATCGTCAATTGTATTTTTACGTCCAACATCCAGATAAAAATTTACGGTACTGTTTACTCGTTCCGGAAAAAATATCACTTCATTCTAAATTTTCCGATAAAATGTTTTTCGTGTGTTCAAAATACACCAGATGTTAACCAGCCGTTGACCAACTTTTACTCTATTTTCTGGTAAACCGAATTGGCTAACAGTTGGCCAATCGAGTTTTATTTTCTCTAGGAAATGTATATTAATAAATTCTTCAAAATTTTTTCAATTATACCCAATCAATCAGCCAATTATTCCTTCACTCGAAATAAAAAAACCTTAATAAATCACTTCGCGAAATCGGACGATCATCTAAATTAGCCAGCCTCAAATTCAAAGGGGATTCCCCGATATTATCAAGGTAAAAAGTCTTAATTGATCGATTAAAAAAAAAAAAGAATTACCCGAGCGAGCCGAAACTGAACTTTTCTCCGGAGAGAGAGAGAGAGAATCCAGCTTAGCAACTCGAGATTATTCAAATGGGATCGTCGCTATTTTCGTTCATTCGCGCCGAGCGTAAGACGGGACTTCAAAGAATTTAGAGACTTCCCGGGTCGCGCGAGGCTTGCACTTTAACCTCACCCAAATAAATTCGTTAATCCGGGGATAATCGGCGAGGTACCTCCCCCCCCTCCCGCGAAGGGCCACGATTTATTTCGTAATGCCTCTTCGGCAGCTCCTCCCGGGCTTCAGGTGTGGCTGCCACTGCGAAGGCTCGCGTTTTAAGTCCCATCCGACGGGGGAAACAAAAAAGAGAGACGCAAGTGTCTTTTTTTTTCTTGTTTTTTGTCTCGTTTACGGTGAGTTATGTGATGTCGGCGCTTTGAAAGTAGCGGGTTGTACCGGAGGAAATTCAATTTCATTATGCGGCTGCAAACACGTGGGGATGCCGTTTGTTCGGCGAGTTCTAATTTTTTTTTATGCTCCTTTACTTTTTGCTTGCCGCGGACTTCATTTTCCACCTCCTGTTTTTAGGGGGCAGGAGCGACGTTGCTAATGCTCGCGGAGCGGAGCTTTAAACCACCAGAAGCGAATTATATCATCAATTTATATACGGACGTAGACCAATGGAGCGTAAAGGTTGTTAAGCTTATGCCTACCCCGGCGCATTAGCGTGTAATGGCAGTAAATTATCTAATCAATGATTCATAACGAATTCGCGTTTTAATTGCGCAATTACTTGTTTGCGCGGCTTTGAATTGTAATTCGATGCAGATTTTGCGAAAAATGCATAAGCTTTATGGTGGGCTGCGCGTGGATGACAGTACCTCTGTTGTTGGGTACTTGCGAAGGTCTGTAAACTGTTTCGGCCGAAATTTAATACACCGTATGATGAGATTTCAATTTAAGGTATTATATTGATTTATCGAGCTAATTTAAATAACTTGAATATTAATTAGTTCATCAATTGAGAGCTAATATGTTATATTGTGTAATTTTTTCTTTTCTCTTATCACGTTATCTGTCAATAAATTACGCGATTCTTTAAAATAATGGTTTCTATCGTGTAAAAAAATTAACCATAAATTCATCAGAAAATGCATATACCTACTGGCAAATTTATAGTTAATTTTTTAGTACTTTTCAATTTTGAAATTATCTATCAATAAACTCCGCGTTTTTTTTTTTTAAATAAAAAGTTTATTTTCCATCTAGAATATGCTATTTTGTTTGGTGGTTAATGAAAGATAATATACATTATAAATAAACTACAATTAATTAGTGACCATTGTTTTTTAATATAAAGTCTCCGATATAACTTTATTTATATAGGCGACGTTGTTATTTTCGGAAAAATATTACGGACACCATGTTTCCACGTGAAAATAAAGAATGAAATACATTTCAAATGAAAATCGAGATTGTAAAATAACATTAACTTAAAAGAAATAAGAGACGCGTTCATTCGAGTATCGTAGTCGCTAATGCGCCCCCGGGGTCTTTTGTATTATTTTTGCAAAGACTTACGAAATCAATAGGCTGCTCCTACAGCGACGGACTTGAAAAGTTCCGTATTGTCGCGATAATTTTATTTATCGACTCGTCGCGCGCCCGTCAATTTTCCGCGGCGGGTGGACTTCCTTTTAAAATATCGAGTCCATTTCCAGTCGAATGCTCGATCGAAGAAATGAGATCATCAGCCACCGCAACAGGCCCCGCGCGCTCAACAATGAGGCGGCGCGAACGTATAGATCGTGTCTTAACGCAAACCAGATAGACGCACTAGGGACAATAATAAACTCGGCTGATCAGCCCCGCCCCGAGGAATTCGCCCTGCTAACACGGAACTTTATAAAAACGTTGTCTTAAGACGTGTTCAAAAACACCAAAATACGTTTTTTGTGAATGTGTAAAATAACGTCTTTTAAACGTTATTTTGGCCGCGAAGTTTTTTTTTCAAATTGAACCAAGTATTTATGAATAATAATAATAATAATAATAATCTTATGAGACGTTTTATAAACGTCTTTAAAACGTCTTTAAAACGTTTATAAAACGTTTTTTAATATTTATTTATTTAATTGTTATTAAATATCTCAGAAACGGCAACAGATAGAGCAAAACAGACTGAATATTGAGATCAAATGTGTATGCAAATATTAAGGTTCAAATCGATTTATATTTGCTAAGCACTCTTCGGCACATAAACTTTATAATATCCAAATAAACAAATACATAAATTAATATAAAACGTTTTAAAGACGTATTAAAGACGTTTAAAAGTCGTTTAAAGAACTTTTAAAGACGTTTTTAAAACGTTTATAAAACGTCTGTAAAACCATTTGAAAATAAACTTCGCGGCCAAAATAACGTTTAAAAGACGTTATTTTTCACATTCACAACAAAGGTCTTTTGGTGTTTTTAGACACGTCTTTTTAACGTTTTTATAACGTTCCGTGTTAGCAGGGTCAGCAGCCTGAATTGGTACCTTCTATAAAAAATTTCATTAAATACATTATTTAGGATATTTATTTATTTATTTATTTTATATACGGGCATAAGACTGCCCTTAAATACATAATATATAAAAATAATTTGTAAAATACAGTATAAAATATGCAATAAAATAAAATATAAACTGAGAATACAATTTGCCATCTATAACACGCTACCCGAGGAGAAGTTAAAATTTTGCAGTAAAGGATTTAACTGTATTTTTTTAAATATCAAAAAATCATCAAAAAATCATCAAAAAATTATCGATACGTATTGCCATTTATGGTTAATTTCTTTCTAAATTAACGAATTCTGACAAACTTATGGTTGTTTTCTATCAGGGTTAATTTAATGTTTATTAACAAAGACATGTCCTTTAAATTTGAATGAGTGAAATTTAATTTAAAATATAGTGATACACAACAAGTTAGGGGTACGCTATTTATTCAATTAGCGAGATACTTTTGACTTAAAATATGTGAATATTCATATAAAAAATACGTGACGTCACACCTTAGTGCTCTAAAAACAGGAAAATACATCTACATGTATACCAGTAGGGTGTGACGTCATCGCACCATATTTTTCAAATCACTGTAACACCGACGATAAACATTGAATTGAAAAAAGAAAAAGAACACGTGTCGATTATTTTCCGATATTCCATCCGACGAAACCCAATTTTTCCGCGTATACCCCCGAGCGACTGGCTAGACTCCGCGGCCACTTCAAAGACAATTAAGACCCGCAATGCACTCCAGATTGCGCGCCGCGCGGCTCATTAATAAATCATCAGTACTCCAACTCGTCCGGAAGCTCCGAGACGGACCCCTAATTACCGTCCAAACACGCGCCCCGAGCATCTCGCTGCCTTTAAAAAAAAAAGAAGGAGGAGGAGGGGAGGAAGAAGCCGACGGCGGCGAAAAAAAAGGAGAGGAGGCACATCGGGGTCAAAAGCGAAACGGGCCCTCGTTGACCCACCTTGGCGCAGCAGCCGCGGGCGCAACCGCATGGAAAATCCCTGGGCTCCGCCTACGCTCGATTTCAGAGTGCCTAGCGCTAAGAGAAATCAAACTAACGGAGGGCGTCTTGATTTCTTTGAAATTTGGCAAATTATTCGGTGAACAAAAATAATGAAGACGTGGGGGAAGAAAATAGGAGAGAAAAAAAATGCGGGGGATATAGGGGGCTACGAAAATTTTAATTACTCGAAAAGTAAAAGACGTACGAAAAGTTATTAAAAAAGAAAATAAAGAAGAATATTAGAGCTGTAATTTGAGACTTAGTAGATTAAAGAATCTTTATTGGTTTAAAAGATGCAGGTATGCATAGCTATAGTAAGTAAAGAAAATCAGCGTACGGTATGTAATTTATACAAAATTACATTCTTAACTTTGCTAGCAACATTTAATGACGTAAAACTTTGGAACCTACAAAGTTTTAATTTGATTAGTCCTAAGTTATTATGCGACTTTCAATTTTCTTAAACGCATAGGTATTATTTTCCCTTAAATTTTTAGGTAATGTCTCCCAATTTCGTTACTAAATCCCAAGGGACAAAATCCCGAGATACGTACACTGTAAAAAAAATTTCATTAAATTTAATGTAATGTAATGGAAGCAAAAGTTAAGCATGTACATTAAAAAAATTTAATGAACTTTTACATT
>JAXIUT010038090.1:0-13226 GCA_035586675.1 Eurytoma californica | reverse complement strand
GCGAAGAATCAGTCGTTATTCACGAATCCTCGGAATCATTGCTACTTAATTTAAAATAAATAACCGTTTGCTGAAAGTTACAATTCATTGAAGTAAATTAAGCACTTTTGTTTGATATATTTTTATCTAATTTCTTTTTCGGCATAAAACGTATATCCACAACCATAGCAGCTGTATGATAAAGTACTTAGATAATACATTTTTCAGATAATAAAAATCAATAAATCTAAAATATAGATTTGCAAAATTTAAAAAACGTTTATTAAGATAAAAAAAGTATCCCTGTCTAAATCGAAATCAATTGCGTGATTTCCCTTGCATTTAAAACAAACGCTTACAGATTCGCTCGGGGCGCAGCGTTTAAACCACCTTAAATCATGCCGCGAGCATAAATCTCTTCAGCCTGGTCTGTTCTTCGCTAACCGACCGCGTCCGGACCGCGGCGAACTTCCCGTTGCACAACGAGCGGGACACTGGTCGCCGAGCTGGGTTTTGTCCGACTGGGAGTCCGAAGTTTCCGCGCGGCTCTGAAAACTTTTTCGCGGCGACTCGCTCCTTCCTCCGAGCGGATACTTGTGCCGGCGCTTCGCCGCGTTATCGGAATACCCCTCGCGGCGGATCATCGTTCCGTGAATTCCGAGCGAGCAGCGCCCCGACGTGTCGCCCTTTTGTCGGCGATGGCCAGCGCGGAATCCCCGGACCCCGGCCTCTGCCTCCCTCCAGCATCCCGCCGAGACGATCCTCCCGTTTAAGCTCCCGGGTACGTGACGGATTTTCTCGAGCGATGTGATTTTTCAGCTTCGTTCCGAGCTACACGGCTCCGCCTTTCATTTCGATGTACCTTTTTTTTCACATTTCATCTTTTAGCTTTTTTTTTCATTTCCGCTTTAACGAAGAGCACCCGCGGAGTTTAAAGGATGGTGCGAAATTTTGAAATATCACGCGTCACGTGGGCTGAATGCTTAATTCGCTCGTTACGGTATCAGCGTTGAATTATTTAAATAAGCGAGAATATCTACTTTTACTGGGACAGGGTGCCGGATTAGTATTACCTCGATGAACTGGGAAAATAACCGAGAAGTGACGTAAAACCTTGTTATATCAGATTTAAAAAAAAAAGAAAAAAGTACAAAGCAATACTTTGAGGATCGAATGTCTCTCGACATCGAGCAATGAAAAACAGTTCATTTTATTTGATTACTTGCGAGTTGAAAGCTCAATACTATTGAAAATTTTCTGCATGATACTAAATGCGTAGTCGTTATCTGATTGTAATAAGCAGCAATTATTGTGTGGAATACGATCATAAAATACAAAAATAAAGTATCTCGAATTATGTGTGGTGATAATAACAGCGCGTATTTATAGTGCTCATATATTGACTGCTGCGACATTTAGTACACTATACATTAAGTAATATCAAAATAATAATGAATAAAAATCCTATCCAAAGATTTGCCAACTCGTTAAAACTTTATTGATTTTTTTATTCCATTTCGATATAAGTAATAATGTATCAAATTAAGCATCCAATTTAAACGGGTAATATTTTACCGCAATTCAGAATAGTAAAACGAAAAAAGATATAGTTAATTCAATGATAAACGGCAAAGGCTAACTAAATAAACCATTCACGGAGTCCCACGCACTGCGTAAACATTGCATAAGAGCCAGACGCCTTCCTCCGTATTCATATCGCGTGTCTAGTTTATAGCCTCCTTAATCCCCAAGGGCTCATACCGGAAGTGTCGTAAAAAGTACATCTCGGAGAGATTCAACTCTTTCCGCCGTACGCATCGCGACCCCCGATCTTTCCCAATTTATGTCCCCGATATTCTTCTTCATAAATAAAAAAAGAACACACCGTCTTTGATTTCCCACAAAGAAAAGAGAAACGCAACGCCATGCGCGGTCTGAATTTTACAAGAAATCCAGCAATTCATCAGCGGCGCTAAAGCGAAGAAAAGCCCGAAACTTCGGCCTCCGCCCGCCTCTCGCTCCGCTCCTCCCACCCCCCGACAAAGCGAAAGCTTTTAGCTATCGAGAGAGCGAAATCTAATCGGCGCGAGGCCACCCTCCGGCAAAATTTCTCCCGGGCGCTAAAAGCCGCGAGACGCCGTGGAAATACATCACACTTAGGCGGGCCTCTATATAAATAATAAAAATTTATCGCCGCGCGGGAAGTTCTTCATCGCGGGAAGGTGATGCGAGTCGAACGTACGTAAGTCGGTGGCGCGCCAAATCGATTCGTTTCGGCGCGCGGTGCGTGGGCGGGAGGGTGGACGAGCGCGGGGATCTCGGGGACGGATCGCCGATACGTATCGAAGGTCCGGCGGAGACGCGCGGCAGTTTGTCAGCGTCCGTCGCGACACGGCCTCGTCTCAATTTGCGGCGTCGACTTCGATCGACGCGGCGCTTCGCCCTTTGCGGGCCCGAAAGCACGCCCCGGTATTATTCGCCCGGCGTGCACGACCGATGGGATCGAGCCGGGAGTGTAAATTATTAAGCCGGCGAGCGGGCTGACGTTTTGATGGCCTTTGTTGCTCCGAATTGATTTAACGGCTGCGAATACAAGTGATTCAATCAGGAGTTGTCGGAACGTTTCAATTTTTATACGTATCCTAACTAATTTCTTAAACTTTCAGTATTAACATTTACTTTACATTCATCGTTTTACAGGAAAATATACTTTGATAAAATATTCACAAAAGCTTGTAATAAAAAATACATTTACTTTAAAATATTGTCAAAAAGAATTCGCAATGAGTACACCTCCGATAAATATACATTCTTTTTCGAAAACAACCTGCTGAATTACTCATGTAATTCTTTTATAAAACCTATATAAATATACATATTTGTACATGAACATTAGACTTCAACATTTCCAATTAATCATAAAATATATTCCTGCCAAAAAAACTAAGCATAATTTGTAATTTTCAAGATCATCGCTTTCGTAAAAGCTCTTTTTCAATGAAATTGGGAATTGAAGTGCCGATATACGTCACGCCTATAACGCTTAATCGACGCGTTATGCCCTCGGCCAGCCGAAGAGGATTCCAGGATGTCGAGCGAGTGATTGTTTGCCTATGGAGGGGGCGTACAGACCTTTAACTCACCACCGGTCACGAGGCAGATATAGGAGAATTGGCAGATTAGTTGAGGAATCAAGAAGGCTGCTCACCGTGAAGTTTTTCTCTGCTCTCCCCCGCGCGCTGTCCCGCGTGTTTTTCTTTGCAATCGCGGAAATTGTCTCGACGGGAGTCGCCCGGCTTTGAAGCTCGCTGGCTCTTTGTTTGCCGGACGGCCCCGCGGAGCCAGCCGTATATATACGAGTATTTGAGTTCGGATGAGGCGCCAAAGCGAAATGAAATTTTGGCGCGCTTTGTTTGTCTAATTCGTTAACGAAGGAGGCGTGGCGCCGGTGTATTTTAGACGCGCGACCTAGAAAATGTGTTTGTACACCGCAAGCGGGTACTCTTTAACGGCAAAATTTAAATGTAAGAAAAGAAGCTAAAATATTGTAATTCAAGGGTGAATTCCTCGCGAGGAGAGAATACTTAAAAGACGCAATTTTCCGCTTGTTGCCATTCAGTTGCGCGCCAGTGCGCCTTTTTTGCGCACACCCCATGCAAAATGCAATGACGTAGAAATTCAAATTTCCACGATTTGAGGGGTTAAATTAAAAAGTTTTGCATTCCCATTTAAATGCACTCGCTCGACGCGCTTGCCCTTTGCTTTTTTGCAGAGCAAATGCGGGAGCAGCGCGAGCTCGCGACAAAGGCCGGCCCGACAAACGAATTTTTTCCCGTTTGTTATGAGACGGCCCGGGTCGCGATAGAGAAAAAAACGACGGTAAAGAAATTGAAAATTCAATTTTATATTGTACATTTTTTCCTCGCCGCTCGTCAAAAGAGAAAATAAAGAAGAGCCGGAGTGTCTGTTCATGAGGCCGGTAGAGGAAAGCACGCGGCTAAACGAAAGCGATGCATGGGCGAGGCGCAAAATGAGACCTACAAAGCGGCGATTTAACCCGTCGCTTTAAGAGAAAAGGGAGGAAAAGCATAACGGGAGCGAGCTCAATTCTTTACGGAACAGTGAAAGAATACTTTCGATTCATATTGCCTAGATTATTTTCTTATTTTTGCAGATTTCAATGGAAACCGAATCTATCAAAATTTCGTAAAATTAAATTTAAGCCAGTTTTTTAAAGGTCAAATGCATTTTATTAGGTTATTGCGGCACAAATGAAGTGCATATGATGGGAAAATTTTAATAAGCTAAATAATACCACGGTGCGAATTTAGTGACTAAGCTGTACAGAAAAGTATGAGCAATTTTATTTCCGTGTCAATTCAATTTGAATTTCCAACACTTTTAATCTTCCAAAAATTGAAAAAGCTCGCGAATACGGCCAGCCAGTCGAGAATATCGAATTTTCTGAATACGCGTCAATATTAAATGCACTCATTGAGCTGTAAAATGAAAGCATATACAGTCTCCTTCGCAGCTTCGATAAAATAAAAAGGTTATACAACCAACTATTCGCCTGCAATCGCGTCTCGCGAAAATCATCGCGTAGAAAAAAAAATCCAATCGAAAGTATCGAGTTACCTCTCGAAAATCCAACTATCCCTATCCGTAAAAATTCGATTCGACGACCGGTGCTCTCATTTTTCCGAACCCCCGTGCGCACTCGCGTACACGGGCGAGCAAATAGAAAAGAACTGGACTTCCGGAAAAAAAAAATTACACCCAAGGTAAACGTTTACTCGGCCTCTACTTCCGTGTGTATTTTCGCTGCTATCTTGTACACGCACGTTCCGGCGTACCGCTCGCCCACCGTCGCTGCTGTGTGCACAGCAGCACTTTTGCCAAGAGGCCATTCTTTCCGGACATTATACCTAGTCGACGCGTTATTATTTTTTTTTCTTAATTGGCACCGTACGCCACTCGCCTTCATTTGGATGACTGCGCCGACGAATGCTTTATTACTGCGGACTGCAGCGCAAGCTGCTCCAAAAGCTTTTGTCTCGACGGGCGGCCTTTTTTTTGACAGGTACACGATAAAAGGGCGACCAAGGGGGTCACTCCTGCAGCGTTATTTATTTTCCGGGGAGCTTTCGTGTCTAGCGCGAAGTTGAGTTATTCTATCGGTGTGGGTCGCGCGGAGTTATCGCCGTCAAAAGTTAAATCTGAGGAATGAAAACATATGTGACTAGCTCGTAGCGCGCGCGCGAACTCGGGAATGTATTTTTCCGCTGTTATTGTATTTGCCTGTCGTGCGTTGGTTTCGCTTTCAAAATTTCATTAAAAGTCCGGTTGCAGAACATTATTATCGCGAGCCGAAAAACGTCATTGTATAAACTTATCCTCTTCGTAGCTACTCGCATCTCGTGTGCCGCAGCAAGCTTTGCTTAAATAAATTAAACAAATGTTTTGTTGAAAACCGAAATGCCACGTGAAAATCCATATGCTGGCATCGAAAGCGCTCATTAAAACTTTCGACAGAAGAAAAATGTCAACGACGAGTGGCCTTGCTTTCCGTGTCATCGCGGAGCTAACGAGGAAGCCTCTCAACCTTTTTTCCCCTTTGTCCCTCTCCCCTGTTTGGCCCTAAACAAGAGCGCACTTCCGCACGCGCGTCGATCATTGCCCCAGCTTACAACACTTGCGTCTGATAACGACATAGACCGGAGGCAACGTCGGCTGCGCCTCTTCCTTTCTGCGCGTCGAGAGCCGGCAGCGCGTCCCGATGCGTCGCGCGATACACATTTTTCTCCGGCCAACTTTTCACTCAAAAACTTTACCGTGATACTTCGCGAGTTATCCCGCTATAAATTTCCTGCGCGCCGACTCCTTGACGAGCGCCATTAGGCCATCGCCGGGCTGTGTTGGATTGTTCTTTCGGCTCTCCCCGAGTTTCTCGCGCGCTGAGACTGCTCCTACAACGATGCTTTAGTCATGCAAGGGGATGCGAGCTGCGGGGGAAGACTCCGTGACTGCGCGTCGTTAAAAGTTGGCCGGTTAAGATTTCAACTTAGAGATTTTTTAAGATTCCCTTCCCTGAAAGCTTAAAGTTTCAAGATGTTTATCTAAGATCTCTGATACTAATCGTAAACTATTCTTTACTTTGAAAAAGCGATGGCAACATCTTGTTACCGTGGAATTTATTGGTCGTCTCCGGCGCATCAAGTTACTTGATAATATTTAGGTTACGTTGTTTGAAAAACGAAAATTCTGAATAAAATAGTAAAATCCATCGAACTTTGTTCGCCTAAATTTTTTATATACGTTAATGAAATTTAGAAATATTCAATTATCGACACTTTCTACCTCGCAATAGCACTACATTTTAATTTATATTCTTTTCTAAAAAGTATTACCCAAAATAGTAAGTAGTGAAAAGATGAGATGCATTCTAGTTCTCAAAGTTAAAAAAGTTAGAACGAAATTTATTTAAAAAATTAAATAATATATAAACTTTAATTAAAATTTTTAAAACTTAATGATTAATTTATTAATCCATTAAAAAAAACTTTTTTTGGTTATTCAAATTAAAATATATGAAATACATTTCAAAATGTTTTGAATTTTGGCGCCATTAAATCGGATGTCATTCATTAAAAACAAAATGCTCCATATCATCCTCTAATCGTTTCTTCAGAAAATTTATTATTTATTTATTATTAAATTAAATTAGAATGCGGCATGTAAATTCTGAAGTATAATTAATTTTAAACAGCAATGTTTATTTGTATCGATTAAGTTAGAATTAATTAATTAAAATTAACAATATATAAGAAGTAATATACTTAAAAATCAATTCATTTGTAAATTAAAAAATTAATTTAAATAATCCATTTTTAGGCTAAAAATTAATTTAAATAGTTCGTTTATGATTTTGTACGTTTGTAGCCAACAGCATGTGTCGCCGCAACGTCACATGTAAGAGAAAGAAACATTTTTGAGTGAGAGAGATAGAAAGTGCGAATGGAGGGGAGCCCGCGCGCCGGCAGTAGACGCCGGATAGGCCCTCAGATAGACTCCTGCAAGCCTAAGGTTCCGGGGCACTTGGCAACAGCACGCGCGAGGTGGCGCCGCGCGCTGATTGGTCGCGGCGGCGGTCGGCGGGACTCGCGCATTTTGGCGCGCAAAAGCCGCGGCGGCGCGACCCGCCGGGCCGGCGGCCATAGTAGGCCCGCGTCCTTTGGAGTGCTCAGTGCAACTTATTGGTAGAGAGGAGACAAAACTACAGTTAAAGAAGTAGGAAGAAAGGAGTCTTCGAGAAGCCATTAGTGCTGCAGCTACCGAAGGAGAAGCTTCTGGAAGGTGCAGTTCCGTCTGAGAATCGTCGCGATCGACATCTTCGAGAGATGCAGCCGGCAACAGATCAACGGACGATGCTCCACCCGCAGCAGCGAACGTCGAACGAGCCTATCTGTGCCTACCCATTTACTTGGCGGGATTCTGCAGTCTTGGAGGAAAAATATTGTAAGGTCTGGCGTCGGTTATACTAAAATAGTAAGTATTATGGTGAGTCTTGTTCTCTGACAGTGAAAATCACATCAAGACAAGTACTACTGTGTCAATATGGAATCGTGTGAGAAAGAACGCGAGCGTGTTTGTACAGGAATCCTGAGGACTGCACCGGGGGCAAGGATTCCGGGAATTGCGACTCGAGCAAGACTTAACGGTTTTTTTAAACTATAAAGGTTTTTTGCACGGTGAGCGCGTTTGAGCAGGAATTCTAAGAACTGCACGAGGGCAAGGGTTCCGGGAATTGCGAATCGAGCAAGACTAACGGTGTTTTAAACGTATGCAGCTTTTATGCATGGCGAGCGCGTCTGGTAGAAGTTCTGGGAATTGTGACTCGAACCAGACTAACGGTTTTTTTTTTTATAGTATACAGCTTTTATGCGTGGCTTAAAACCGATAAATCTTAATATAATAAATAAGTAAATAACAGTTAAAAACAATTATTTTAAATATTAAAAATAAAATCGAAACTATTTTAAGATTGATTTTTAATTAAATGACAAATAACTTATGATTTATAAAAACAAAAAAGAAAAACCAGAAACGCGTTCGAGAGCAGAAGTAATCTACTACATCATCGTGCTATATTCGAAAGAACCGTTTCATTCCCTCCCTCGGTAACCTCTGTGCAGTGCGATCTCGTTTCTCTCCCTGGCATCGTGTGCCATCGTACACCCCGAGCCGACCTCGCACATAAACGCCTCGCCGCCCGTGCCGATACGATAATGTCCACCTGACGGCCTGCATAATGGTCCGGCGCGACGATACGCGTATACGCGGGGGGAGGGGGAGATCGATAACCGCCCTCTTGCCCCTCAATTTTCGCGCATTGCGTAACGCACGAAAGATAGAAGGCGTCGGTGCGTAATCCACTTCCTGCGGCGTCGGCTTTAATGACCCGTGAGGGGTCATGTTGCTTCGCGCGTTTGTTATAATTAGGTCGACTCTTAAAATTGAATTATCGATCGTACAATGAGGTGTAGTGCACTTTTCGGGGAGTACAGGTGATGATATTGGTGAATGGAGTAATTTGGTGGTGTCCGCGCGGTAATTAATGTTTCACTGCCTCGTTAAACTTCAGATAATTTTTTCGGAGTAAAGTGTGTTTAAATTGCATTCCTCGTTTTTGGATATTTAATTTTGTGAGATTCTTACTCGGGGGAATGTGGAAAATTACATGAAACTATTTAGCAAAGATGAAATAGAAAACAATTTTATAATTAATGCTGGCATTAAATGGTTTTAAAGACCATTAAATTTATTATATAACACATAAATTGAATTGTACTGAAATTTTAGAGTTGACATTTTTGAGGATATTTACAGCTTTTTAAAAATATTTAATTTGCAATATTGTACATTAAAAGATAATTGCATTACATTTATACAATGCAAAAGTTTTGTGTTAAATTTTAAATATAAATTTTTTGTGTATATACTTAACAGTGACTTTTCACTGAGTTTCCGTTGAATATAGAAACTCCTTTATCATAAGAATAGAATTGAAAATGTGTATAATTTTATTTGTGTCTATAGAATTTACCAGACGTGTACTCGGTATTATTTAAAGTGAAATACGACTTTCTTGTATGAAGATCATATTAATATTTGTAAAAAAATATATATTTGAACAATAAACTTTTCAAATCTATAAAATACTAACTATTCTAGAACATATCAGTACTTTTATGTAAAAAACGAATCCACAGGTTCTATCTATCACAAATAAAGGAAGATATGCTCTCTATATACTAGAAACTGTCGCTATAACAAATTTTAACATCTTACACAGCAGAAAACTTTGTGGAATGTTTTATACTTCTTTTTTTAAAATTGTAAAACGGCTTGTAACTTGCAATTCGGGGAAATTTAACTTTTGCACGATGCGCGCGATCGAAGTAAATCAGAATTATCCTGAAATTTTTAAACTAGATTTATGACTACTTCGCTGAATTCTCCAAAATAATTTCGCGAATAATTGAGCTAGTATGCTTTAGCGCCAGCAGCATTGTAAAATTAATTATTTTATTTAAACATTCGCAGGAGCCATCTGTCTTCCTTAGAAGGCGATAAATTTTCTGAGGATCTAAATAGCGATGATGCCGCCTACACATTTTCGCCATAAATATTAAGCAACCGGCTTATTAAGAGATCCCGGCTGGTGGTCCCACCTCGGGAGAGCAACGGAAACAAAGGACGACAGGGGCCGGCTCGTCGAACCACTTATCTCGTCGCGCCTCATAAATCAACGATGGACAATTTTGGAAGGGAGTAAGTCGCGAGCGACCTAACGGCCTATCATTTCCTAGGCTTTACATCGCAAGGAGAGCCTTTCCGAAGGCTTATGACGAAAGAAATCCTCGAGTCCTTCGCATCCGATACAGGGTCGGCGACTGCGTCTGGAAAGCTGTGAGGGATTGACCCACCCCTATGTGTTTTGCACGCCTGGGGATGCACCCGAATTACAACTAGAGACTTGACGATAAAACAATTTGATGAAGTCCCTGCACGATATTTTAGAATACTACAGGATTCACAGGAAAAATGTTTACCATTCTGGGTGAGATATTTATTTGTTATAGAGTTTAAGTAAGTGAAGTTAACTTTTTTTTAAGTTTCTTAAATAATCCTTTCATTGTTAATGGTATATGCAGGTTTTCTTTTTAAATTTTGTCTACATATGTACAAGCTCAGTTTTTCATTAAATTTTTTAAGATCTATAATATAAACTTTTAAATTTTATAAGGGATACAAAAATTTTAATCATTCGTGTTTAATGTTCGTTTAAAATTAAAGTTATAAATTTAATTTTCTGCTTTTTAAGGTGGTTTATGTACTCAAGTCAATATTTTATTACAATAATTTATGTGAATATAACTTCTATTTACCCGTATAAATCTACATAAAAACTTTCGCCCCTGCGTTGCCTCTCTTGGGCATAGCTCGGACTTCGTATTCAAATAAGTCAATAAGGAAATGTTTAGAAAACATTAAGCCGTTGAATTAAACTCATTTTTGAGAAATTTTCTGGAGTAGATCAAATGTACACTCCCATTTACAAAGAATTATCACGAGTTTTTTTCAGTTTCCTGTCTAACGGAGACGTACGAGTAAATAGGACTGACCGTTTCAATCAGCGCAAACAATGTCTTAATCCACCGTAGCTAAAAAGAATCGCCTCTTGTTTTTATATTTATGCATACACAGAAGCCACGCCCGAATAACTTCCCACGGGGCTAAAAGTTCGGGGCTCGCCTTCACTTTACCCGCGGTGCTCCAGGTTCGTCGAACCTTTCTGAGCAATACCTCAGCCGATTCCTCCCACTAAGGACTACAAAAGGAAAAAAAGGCAAATGAAATTTCCTGATGGAAACTACGACGGAATTAAGGGAGTTCCGGTGAGCTCGTGGCGCGGTCACCGCTTGCGTCGAACTGCGCGTGCCGGAAAATAACGGCTCCTGGGCGAGATGAAGCGACTTCCTCTGGACTTCGGGTCCCCTAGGGGGATATTTGAATAATCGTGTGCTGTATCCACGACGCTGCGCGAGTATTTTTCACTCTCATTCGCGGTAAAAAAATAAATTCGTCTCTTTTCTTAAATTTTTTTTATGCGGTAATCACTTGTTCCTAATCGGATTAAAGCGTGGACAGTCGAAACCGCGACAACGAGCGCTTCCTGCAGTACTCATCGTCGAAGGAGCTTTTTTTTACACTCTGCGTCGGGGAAAGGCGAACGTCTTCGGTAAGACTAACAACCCCTTATCCCTAAAAACTCGCCGCTGTAACTCATTCGCTGGGATTTATCCAAAGCCGATTTTCAATCACGAATGTATAATAAAAAAAGGAAGTGCAACTATTCCGGTTCTCGTTGCTTTCTAATGCGTATGCGCGCGTAATCTCGCTCGGCTTCCATTTCGCAAACGCAGCTTTATATAATCCTAGGGTACGGTTGAATATAAGATGAGGTGTTCGCCCGACGACTGTTCCTCGCAAGCACACAAGAAAAGGTAAGACGATGCCTTTCCTCTCTGGATCCCTCGTGATAAATCGCCGGTGTCCCGAGCAGATATTTGTAATCGATGAGCGAAGAAGACGTCCTACTTAGATTCACCTCGACCGCTAAATTGCGAGCTACGCCAAAAAATTTCGCAGATTTTATATATCCTTGCCAACTCATATGTAAACTCTTTCTTTTTTACAGGTGAAAAGAGAGGAACAAGAAAAAATATGGATCTATCTCGCGTCGTCGATGTCTGCTCGGCGTGAAAGCGGCGATCGATGGGTCTCCGCGAGCTCGGGGCCTATTGGGGTGTTGGAGGAACTCATCACGTTGAAGAAGGGACACTTAGTGTGCACTCGGGCACTGGGCCACCTAAGCGCGGCTCTGGGATTCCGCGTTGAGGGGACCGCAGCAGCCGCAGCAGTAGAACGTTCGCCGGGCGGGCTGATGCTAGACCTGCGTGACTTGCGTCACCGTATGGTTTGTCGCCGTGTTGCCGTTGTTCTCGGGATGCTGCGGCACTGGCAGCCACCTGCCCAGTAGCTTCCAACGGCAGAACAGCTGGTTGAACGTCATGCGGAACTGACGGCTCATCGCGCAGTACAGGATGAAGTTTATCGCCGAGTTTATCAGTGCTAGGATGTCCATAGCCTCTCCTGCAACATAAACATAAGAAAATTTTTGTACGTTTCCTTTTAATTTCTTTTTCTTGGTAGATTGGGATAACTTTAAACGGGGTGGAGTGCATTTTTTCATCTGTTGCGTAAACACATAATCTGCATGAAATTATAAATAAGGTCACTTTCAGAAGTTTCATCGCGACTTCAAAAACTCGCTAGATTTCCCTGCAGACGCTCGGCGTCTTTCTTTAACTAAATTATGTCAAGCCGTGGTGCTCAACTTTTTATCTTCTGTTAGCTTATTCATGCAACGGTCATCCTCAGTATGTGTAATATAGTTACGGGTATCTATATTAATATGTGAAAAATGGAACATTCTATATTTGTAGAAGAAAGTGTATTTTAAAGTAGAAAATTTTTAATTTTAAAAACTAGAACTCTCAATAAATAATGAAATTCCAGGCATGTACATAATTTTATTGAAAGTAAATGGTTCATGACGTAGGTTTTTCCATCATTAACATAAAGTGACAATATGTAATTATATGTTAATTAATGCAGATTTTAGTTTGCATCAGATTTGCTTAACGTATCAGGCTATAATAATAAAAAGATAATTAGAATAAAATAGTAGCTTTGATAATTATTTTTATAGCACTCTAACCTCAAAATGGCAACTTTAATGCCAATTTTCGACCCTCGTGCTATAAAATATCGTATAGTACTGGTGCGTAAGTGATTATTCAGCTCGTGCGACTTAAATAATCATCTTCCGCACCCGTGCTATAATATACTATTTTTAATTTGCAATTATAAAAATTGTGTTTAAAAAATCAGACCTCTTTCTTGGAAAGTTACCAGTGGATAATCGCGCACCTGAACAATCCAATCTAGAGCTAATGAATTAAAAGACAGCATTATGCATCGACCCCGTAATGAGCTTGAAAACACCCAAGCAACTTTCACCCCGCCCTCGTGAGAGGCGTCGGCACGGATAACTTCTAAACTGATTGTGCATTGCGTGCAATGTCGCCAGTTAGAAATTCGCGTCTATGTGGCATTAG
>JAXIUT010038079.1:0-13230 GCA_035586675.1 Eurytoma californica | reverse complement strand
TTTAAACACTTCTAAACACTTTTAAATATTTTTAAACATTTTTACACACTTTTGAACAATTTTAAATAAAAATTTTTTTCACCAGGGTGGTATTGCACGAGTAGGTCCATAATTTCCTTCTTTTTGAAATGAGCAGGATTTTAGACGTGCACTTGTGGATGGTCAGTTTAATGTATGTTTTCGTAGAATGTAATTTACACATTTTTATATCGTCGGTCTCAAAGAAGAAAATCGAGTTACTATTTGTGCATGAGAAACTGCTTATTTTGATTCTCCCCAAGAAAGGGATCCTGCACGTGCTTTTTAGCGGGAAATTTTAATTTTGCTGTTTTTTATTGTAAAAATATTGAAATAAACGTTTGTTCTTTGAAGAATAATTCAATTAATATAAAATAAAAATAGCATAATAATTATATACTCTACTAATCCGCATTTCTCAGGTCAGATTGAAGTAGGTCCCTTATAAAATTGAAAAGCGACTGCTTCTGCAACACTGACATATCGTTGCCCGCGGATTTGAAGTTTTGAAGAAATACAGTAATAATGAATGATAGAGAACATTATTTTGATAGTAGCGTTTGCTAGAAGGTACTAATATTGATTTATCGTGCGACACTGCAGCGGAATATTAAACTCAGTCGTATGTTTTAGTATAGGCGATTAATTGAATATCATATTGTCATAGCCGTGTTATTTGAAGAAAATCGAGTCAATAATTAGCTTGCTAAACTTTTATCGAGTTATTACCACCGGAATATTCTACGATCGTCAGTAAATTAATTGCATTGAGCGTACTGAATTATTAAGTTGCGTTTAACTTTAAAACGCTAGCAATTAATTTGGGCTTTTATACTGTAAATAAGTAATTAATTGATTGACTTACTTGATTAAGGAATAATTAATTCAATGAAAGGAGGGTACAGGAAATTTTAAAATAAAATTTAATATGTAAACCTGAACGTCTTTATAGACAAAGTTGTTAGGTGGCTCTGGCGAAAAGTATTATTGATAAAAATAAAAATGAAATATATAACAAAATCAATTGCAAATCTCAACTTTTATGGTATTTGTATTAATATTCTCTAGTTTATCAGAAACAAGATATTTTATAAATCTCAATAAATATAAATACGCAATTCACACCGAAACCCTTTTAAATACAAGAACATCTAAAGTGTTTTAATAATGGAATATAGATTATGCTATGTGTGATCTGCAAGTTATTCTTCATTCACGAATCGTTTCTATAAATTGTAAGTACTGCATTTTTTTACATGTGCATGCGTGGAGTGCTGAAAGCAAAAATTCTTTTGAAAAGCCCGACCGATACTCGCTATACGTTAGACGTTGATTGCAATATCAATCCGTTATATATCTACTGTGAATGACGTTTAGATAGCCATCGGATGGCCATGTATCGCGCTGACAGATGTCCAATACATCTTACTTTATATTTTTCGTCCTTATACGAATATGATGCATCTATTCATCATGCGTTCGAATTTTTTTTACTCCATTTCCTTTGTTTGGTAGTAACAAAGTTGTGCGTCGACTGCTCGAGTTACAGATACTGATGTGTAATAAAATATTTACTCCTTTTATTTCACTTGACTTTATTTACTTTAAAAGTATATCTAATTCTTTTTGAGCCACTAAAATTTCATGTGAATAAAAGAAGATATTATATATATTCCACTCTTTTTTGAGAAATTTTACGGAACAAAGTTAAATTTTGAAAAGACTGAAACTCAATTACTATCCCGTATTGATGAAATTTTGAGTTTGAAAATCGATGGAACATTATTTTTCGATGCAAAAAAGATGTTATCGGTCTCGTATCAATATATTCGAAAAAAAGATATAGTTTTTCAAATTCCGCAAGTAAAACGAAATTTTATTAAACGACTGCCCGGTCTACTTTTCGTTCGTTGCAATATATTGCAACGAACTTTCCAATTTTTCCCCGTAACCAACGTTACACTTTTTCATTTCATATATACATATCGAATCGCACAAAAGAAATATTCTCCTCCGTAGGTGTCTGTCGACCTCACAAAGTAATCCATCATCCTCAACAGCCATAAAAATCCAGCAAAACGAAAGAAAAACGAATATATTCGCAGCTTGCAAAACCAAAAAGTCCAGTGAAGAAAAGGAAGGAAAAAAAAAAGAAATCGCAGCCTAAAGTACCTCCGCTCCGCAGCATCGAAATAAACAGCCGCGCGCAATCGGTCGGCTCGATCTCGAAAAAAAAGGAGTTCCCCGCATGCACCCGCGATCGCCGGATTTTCTGAGCGCACACCTCGTGCCCCTGCTCTCGTAAAGCACGCACCACAAAAAAGGTGCCCCTTACTCGACTAAAATTACTGCCTATTCGGCAAAAATTACAATGCAATGTAATGTAACTTAATTAAAACATAAAAATAGACTAAAATATAATTTTCTAATTTTTACTAAATATTTTAACTAAAGTATTATTTGGTAGTTTCAAATAAATATTTAGTTGATCCGAAGAAATTATTTAATTGGAACTTCTGTATATAAATATAGTGTAATATAAATATAAAATGAAACATTTAAAAAATAGAAATAAATACATGATTAAAATTTTCTACTACAAATTGCAACAGTATATTTTAATGTTTTTTTTTAAATTGTAATAGTTTCTTATAAAAATTATTATATGTATAAGCTTTTAAAATTTAAAATGTAATACATTTTATTATGATTCTAGTAAGTATTACTTATCTCTAATTATGTTGTAGCCTGTAAGAACATTAAAATTGACTATTGCAATTTTTAGAAGATCCCTTTTCTCCGAAATTATAAAATAAACCAAAAAAGCAGAAAAACATTTCTTCAACGCTCTATCTTACAAAAGCTAAACAATAATTAACAAGCTTAAGGGGGGTTTATACCTTCACTTTTTTAACTTTCCGAAAAGTAAGCAAATAAAAATAAATTATAATAAAAAGTAAAATTTTTATAGTATTTCATAAAAATTTTACTTTTTATTATAATTTATTTTTGGTTGTTTATTTTTCTAAAAAAGTAAAGGTATAAACCCCCCTTAATTGGGAAGTAATTCGTTAAATCCGCGTCTAATAGAACATTGCAAAAAGAAAATATACCTGTCTATATTTTCCAACATTCTATCACACATATAATGAAGTTTAAAAACAATTTTTTGACACCCAATTAAAATCATTCCACTAGAATAACCAAAATCGCATTCGATATACTTATCACGGTCTAAAACAAAAAAAAAAAATACAAAAATTACAAAAGAAAAAGAAAGAAAGAGAGCGAACGGAGTGTGCCCTCGGCCTGGCACATGGCCCGCGACGGGGGGAGCCTCGGCACATGCCGGTGGGCGCTTGCGCCCGGTGCGGCGCGCCTGTGTGGTGTGTGCGCGTGTGCTGGAGCCGCAGGCGGCCTCGTGCTCGGCGCGCGCGGCCCGAACACCTGCTCTCTCTCCTGGCGCGCGCGCAGCTGGCCCTCGGCGCTGCGCGGCCTATAAAAAGCCCTAGCCCCCGGCCCGCGAGCCTTCAGTTGCACTCGCGACGACCCACCGGCTCCTCCGCCTCTCGACATGCCCGGCGCGTAAACCGCACGACTCGAGAAGGGAGCCTCCGCCGAAGTGACGGGTGTCCAGTTCCAAGTGCAGCTTCTTTCGCTTTATTTTTTTTTTGTTTCGAATAAAGTGACACTTCCTTATCGCTGAATAATCGAATAGCCGAGTAGAGAGGTAAGGGATAGATAAAAGGATTGATAAGAGGATCGAAGATGGGGAGGGCAAGTGCGTCGGTGGCGGTGATCCTGCTGCTGGGTGTCTGCTGGGGCAAGGCGCAGGAGGAGGACCTGGCCAGCACCGTGAAGTTCCTCCAGGAGCAGATGAGCGCGCTGCTCGATCACCGGCAGGAGGATTACAACGCGCTCGAGGACAGCCTCAAGAGATCCATGGAGAAGAACACCGAGCTCATCGTGCTGCGCAACGAAATTAAGCAGATGAGGTGAGAGTTCATTTCGTACCCCGTGGGAGTTACTCGCTCACTTTTTATTTTAACTCTTGCACTTTTTCTTCGTCTTTCGCGTTTTCTTTTTCATTTCCGGCGCTTCTTCAAGCGCGCGTCGTTAAAGTCGGCTCGAAAATGCGCTGCATTCAGGTTCGCGGAGGAGCATTTGCATCTTGTTTTTAAAACTCCGCGCGACGAGAGCAAAAAGAGAGTGGGACTTCATTAAAAATTTTCAGCTTTGAAAATGCGCGCGGACTCCCGCGATGTTAACTTCGGGCTCATTGTTTATTTCAACGCGATGGAAATTTTTAATTTTGTGTAAGCTTCGCTTCGCTCGGACTGCGAGCGACGAACGAGCAGGGAATAAGATACTGCGAAAAATGGTAACAATCGCGCTTATTATTTTTTTTTTTTTTTTTGCGAGTAGTACGCGCTATTCTTTTCTTACTCAGTGTAATGAAATATTACAAAGAATGAAGCTTCGTAAAGAGACTAAAAAATTAGAGAATAATTATGCAGCTTTTAAAGTAAAAATTTAAACGCTTGCATACAAATTTTTTTAAAAAAGTACACCTAATACGACTAAATAAAGCTTTTTTAATGCAACTATAAAGGTAGAATGATTAAGAAGCTTTTAAAGTAAAAATTTCTATAAAATATTCAATAAACAAAGTAATTATACACATACGTTTTATAATGTTGCGTAAATGAATTGGCACATACACGAATAAATTGAAACAAAAGTGTTTGATACAAGATATAAACATGTAATATAATATTTCATTGCCATAATAATTAATCGACGCGTATAAAAACAGCTCGAGTGCACTTTCATAGCGGCCGATTAAAATTTAAGAGTCGCGTTTAAACGTAAAGGGCTGATCGAACGTATCGACGCTTTTAACGCTGTCCAATGAGTTATAAATAAATCGCTCGGAAGATTTTATTGCGCAGAAATGCAATTATGCCGTAAAAATCGACGGTCGGTGCAGCGAGACGCGCGTATCTCAAACGGAGCGCCAGGCTTTTTATTTCCTCGCCCGCGCGCGGCAAAAACACGGGATGGAAATTTTAATTTCTCGAAAATGATTTCCACGCGTGCGGAGCGCAAATAAAGTGTCTCTTGTAGTCCTGTTGACTTTGACTTTGCCTCGCTTTAAATCAGGCTCATGCATTTTCATGCGACCTGACGCGCGCGTTTCATTTCCCTCCAATTAAAGCGTGCAAAAGGAAATTACCGCCCCTCTCGACGAAAAAAAAAAGAAAGAAACCTGCCCGCATATTTTTTTTCGATAAAAGTGGAGAGCCCCTCTCCAAAACTATATTTCCGAGGAGAAAAAAAATAAAGCGGCGATTACAGTCCGGCCGTAACAAATCTTAATACCGAGGGAGGGAACTTTCAGGGACTACCTAAGTTCCTTAAAGATCAAACTACTTAGCAGTCCCCTTCTATACTTACGAAAAAATTTTAATACCAAAGAAACTTCCCCTCGAAAAAAAAGGTCCCCTCCTCCGGCCGAATTAGCGAAGTGTAATTATAAAGCAGGTTTCTACCCTCGAAAGCGAAAATTTTCCAGAAACCCGTCGGAATAAATCGCTGCGCGACGACTCGGCTCGGCCCCGCGTCCTAATGGGTCCCGATAAATCTGCCTTGGGCGAGTCGCGCGCGCACCTGGCGCGTGCCGGGCCCCGAAAAGAGAGGAGGGTCGGCCACGCGCCCGGACAAAGGGGGAAGGGAGTAGGCGAGCGAACACATGGTCCAGCGGGCGCGCATCTCCGAGCTTTCACCGAATCATCCGCGCGCGCCTCCTTTGTGTGCGCGCGGGGCAACAGCTGGCGCGGACCGGGCCGGCCGGTGTCGCTTTCGAGGCCATTCTGCTCCGTTTCCCCCTACGCCCCCCCTCTGCTGCTCTCCACCTCGCGCGAGAGGCGAGCGGGCACACGCGCGCCTTATTCTTATTCTCCGCGGCGTCGCCCGCTCCTTCATTTTCTGGACGGGGTGGAGTGGCCCGGAAAATTTCTCTCCTCCCGCCCGCTCGCTATGGCCCTGCTGTCTTGAATTACTTAGGAGGGGGATGAATAAGGAAGAGTGGGATGCACCGCCCGTCTGTCAGGTGCACATGCCGCTCGATACACTACTGCGAGAGTGACGTCCTTGGATTTTTTATGCTTTATGAATATTTTTTTTTGTTGATAATTCTTATTTTTTAGAATTTAGAACTATCTTTTTTTCTTTTGCAGGTTCCTTTTCTTTCTGTTACAGTTCATTCGGGTGTACTTAAGAGATATTGAATAACGACTATTAATGTTTTTCGTAAAATTTATTTTTTCAAAAATCACGGTATACTTAATGATTTATCAATTATGGACTGTTTAGTAAAAATTACGACGTAGTTATGCAAATTTATAGCAAACAGATCATTTCTTCTAAAAATAAATTAATAGTAACCTTATAAAAAAGTAGAAACAATTTACAATAAAAATTGCAATACGATAGTTCAATCTGCTAATGTCCTCACAGACCGATCTTTTTTTTTGAAAATCTACAGAATTTTACTAAAATGCAGTAAATAAAATAAAAAGAATGTAGAAATTGTAATATATTAAATTTTTATTATTTTCTTTTTAATTAATCAGTGAATTATTTATTTATATTTTACTTATTCATATTTAGAGAATTATTAACATATTTTCTCGATAAACAATTGAACGTGAAAAGCTTACCATTATTAGGTAATCACTTGCAACGTCTTAACTTTACATTATAATTAACAAACTAGTATGAAGTAACTTTGAGCGTTGACGTCATATTACAAACAAGACGTTGCGGTAAAAATTTCAATTATTCAAATAATTTTCTCAACCAACTTCAAAATTCTCCAACGAAGCGTAACTTTAAAAAAAAATCCACCGCCGCTCAACAAAATAATAATTGAAAAGCCCCGGCGCGCTCCACCTTGTCAGAAGCAAACGTTTCCTTTCGCCCCTATGTACGCATTTTATTTAAACGCCGCTTCGGAAACAATCGCAGCGTGCCATTGTTGACAAATATATTTCCGCTCGCTGACGAGCAACAAAATCAATGCGCGCCCTCCTCCCCGAAGAAAATAAAAAATTGGTATCATTATTCACGAGCGGCGCATTGTCGGCTGCAAATTAAAGCCCTGCAGCTGTGAGAGACAGATTTCGCGCGACACTGTGTATTAAAAAAATACAAACCCTTTTCAAACCCCCCGGTCGAAATTGCCTTGCTTGTCCTTGCGCGCGCGCCTTCATAATCCCGATTTTTCCTTCCTTTTTTTTTACTCCGCTCGCCTCGTTATACCTCGGGGATTAAAAATTCCAAGGTGCTGGCCGCCTCCTCGTCGATCCCTTTTCAATTATACACTCGTCTTTCGGGGGAAAAAATAATTTGCGCGGCCTCGCCCCAAGTAAATGAAATTGCGACACTCGCTGGTTGGAAAAAAAAAAAAATAAAATTTGCGTTCGAACGCGTAGCGGGTCCCTTAAAAGCCGGTCGCGAGCGGCTCGTTTCTTTTTTTCGCAGACTGGGGCTTGAAATATGACTTTAATATTCGACTTGAATTTATCGCAGTTTTCTTCCAATTTTCACGTCTTGCCCCGCGCGCCTTTAATATACATGATTAAGCTGCCTACGCGGACCGCTTTTTAATTTGCGGCCCGTCAGCGCTCGTTAAATATTCTAATCCCCTCTTAATGAGCAAAATTTTAAGAAACATTTTGAGCAAAAGAAAAGAACAGTCCTTAATTTTGATTTTTTTTGAAAAATTAAAAACACCATATCAAGAAGTAGTAAATTAAAAAAAGTAAATTAAATTAAGACACTTAAAATAAACACCCACATACTTTAATTTTAAGCTTTTTATTAATAATGTTTACGTGAGACTTTTGATTATTTCATATTAACAAGAATTTAAAAATATTCAAAACTACATTGTACACCTATTTTTATAAAAAGAATTCAATAGATATCGTATCAGAATTCAATTAAAAACTGTAATACGCCGTCATCCTCGTATATAATAAAATAGTTGTTAAAAGATTACAAAGAAAAATACTAATCCGACGATAACGTGAAAGGGTTGATAGGTATTAAGCCGAGCGTCGACGTGCATTGACGTTTTTATTCAATTACACCGTGGGGTTGAAGAGAGAGAGCGAAGCGAAAAAAAAGACGGGTAACACGCGCGGGGTAATTCAAGATGGTCACTTCACGGGCTTGCGGTGCTTCATTCGAAATATCATCGCACGCGGCCGCTTCAATGCCCGGATTACACGGTCGAGCGGGTTACGCGCCGCAAAAAAAAGGCCAGGCTCTCGCGAAATTTTGCAGAGCTCATTGGGCGCCAGTTATTCCGCTGAATAGACCTTCCATCGGCTCGTGTAATTTTACACTTTGACGAGCGATGGAGCTGCAACGAGGAAAAAAAAAGGATCGATCTATAAACACGGGTTTCCGAGCGATATTGAAATTCTTCGGCGGTTTCGCAATATCGGGTGAAGCTGCATTGTCTTAGCTTCTTTTTTCTTATCTTTTTTTTTCTTATTCTTGTTTTCGTCGCGGTTTATACACAGCGAAAATTTCTCGGGAGGTCGCGTAATAACGCGACGTCGCCCCCGCAATAAAATTATCCGGTCAGCCGGGGCCGGGCTTCTTATGCGCCGTACGGCGAGCGCATGTAAATTCGAAAAGTCCGCGGGGAGGAGGGGGCGAAAGTTCAACTTTGCAAGTTTACGGCGGGGTAATTTTCAATTGTACGGTTTCCCGGACCCATGAATCCAACGCGAGTTATTCCAGGAGGTGGTACGCCCCGAGCCGTCCCGGCGGTTCTTCAGCGTTATTTTGAATGCAAGAAATTCCGCGTTGTTGATCCCGCGAGTTTCTCGCGGCTAGAAAGATGTACAACCATCGGGTGAATAATTGGCGCTGCGCACTGCTGATAATCGAGAGCTTGATTATCTTGGCGGTTGGTGGGTCCGCGGCGAGTAACATGATTTTTTTTTTTTAAATTTTAACGAAGGGAAAAGATACCTGGATTTTCTTGAGGGTAAAATTTTATAAATAAAATCTAGAAGAATGTAGTGATGTGCGCATTTTTAAGGATATGTTGCAACTCTACTTTGCTTTAATAACAAAAATAAGGGAATCCACCCTGTAAAAAAATTCATCATAAATTGGCCAGAATATGCATATTCTAGCTAATGCATAATTAATTTGTTTAAAGTGAAATATAAGATGTATCAGATATCTATTGTTTTAATAATTTACTTTTTAAAATCCGTCAAAAAAAATTTCACTAAACTTCAGAAAATTTGAAAACATTAATCATGATTTTTTAACTAAAATATTTATATTTATGTTCTATAAAATTAAAGTAAATGTTTAGGAATTTTCAATACATCATTTATTGCAATAATCAAACAAAATACGATAATATACATAATCCGTTAGAGTCGAAAAAACAAAAAAAAATGTACAATATAATTTAAGTAATATTTATGCCTGTCGAATTTTTTTCCGCACAGCAATAAAAATGAAATTTAAAAAAAAGGCTTTGAAAAATTTACGTCGCGTTTACGTTCAAAAGCTAATCAAAAGCGATACATCATCATCGACCGCGACTCAATTTAAACCGCACCGCGCGGCATCCCTGATGCGAAAAAAAGCCGCCACCGCTGAACCGAGCCAAACTAAACGCCCGCAGCGACATGAATTATTCATCCCCCCGGGAGGTTTTGCCGTCGCGGCGAAAAGGTCATTTTTTTCCCCCCCTCCTCCCCGGTACATCAAAGGTGCGCGACCGCCAGTGTAATGTATACGGCATACGCGACGCCGATCCGGAATCGACGAAATTACGCGAAAATAAATATAATCGATCCGACGGAAACCGACCGCAGACGGCGAGAGAAAAAAAGTGTGCGGGGGCCACGCTCGGCGAGCACGACCCTTCCTTCGAGGAGAGAGGAAGCGGGGGGCGGCGCCGAGCGGTGTATTGTGCGCCCCGCCGCTCTCTCGGACTTCCGAAATTTCGAGGGGAATTTTTACCTCTTTCCTTTTTTTTTATTGTAATTACGGCGGATGGAGTGCTTCCGCCGCTATTTTCTTCTCGTCTAATGAGCAAGACGCCGGGCCTGGAGGGAAATGCTTTTTTAGGGGAATTAAAGCTTTTGGAAATGAAAATTCATTTTGTTGCTTCACTCGAGGTTGCATTTTACGTTTCTGGGAAGAAGAGATATTTTTTTAAAGTAGATATTAACGGAGAGAGAGAGATACAACTGGAATGAATATTAAATTATCAACCCTCTACATTGCGCTATGCTTTAAAAGCTCCGTAAATAGATTCATTCGGTACATCAAGTGCGTATGCTTTAATTGGCTCTCAAGGATAATTCGAATGTTTTTCCTCGAGCACCTTGCGATTTCGGGTAATTCATCGCTTAATTAAACTAGTCCCGGGACCGATTTGCACCGTTTCTTTTTCTTCCATCTTTCTTCTCAAGAGATACGCTGAATTTTCTTCTGCGCCGTTCGAGAGGATAAACGTGAAGTGGAAAGGATTTACGCACTTGAATAAGCAACAAAAAAAAAATTGCGCTTTCTTTTCATTAATAATCTCCGGCTCTTTTTTGTTTTTACGAGTGCTAAAAGGGAAATCCGATTTGAGTTACGAATGCAACGTACGAATTTTTCAGCGCTTGATTTGAAAAAGGGTGAATTAATTCCGGATGCTTCAAAGTGAATTTCGAATTTATCAAGAATATTCGTTCATTTTTTATTTTAAACGAAGTTTTAACTCGCGAAAAAGATTTAAATGAAAATCAGTTTAAAGTCTTTATTGAAATTCGCCGATTTTATATTATTTTACATCGCGTAATACTCATAAAGGCTTATAATAAGCGCGCGAAACATATTTTATAATTTTCCGTTTTTGTCTTTTACTATATCAGAAAAATTTCTAGTTAAAATTTAAAATAAAAAATTAACCAATGTCAATTTTAGTCAGAAGTAACATCCAGATCTGATGCAGTAAAAGAGAGTGCATTTTAACGATCCATCATTAACGCGCGAATTTCAAATCCTCGATTCGAAACGAGTGAAATTACACCCGCCAAAGCCTCAATCACGTAAGCGCCTTTAGCGCCGTCAATCTACGTCGGTCTACTCTGCCGCACATAGTCAAATAGCCACTGCTTATTTACCGATAAATAAGTGATGGAGACACAGAATGCACGGCGCACCGAGTCGCGCGGGGGAAGTACGAGCGGAAAACTGTGCTGCGCCCGAGGGGGGCGAGCATTCCCCGACATTCGAGGCGGCGTAATTAAATCGATTCGCTCTCCATAAGATAATCGCGGCGCGCTGTACACGATGAAACGCAGGCGGCCCGGTTGCCTCGCTCGTTTCCCGCACCCGTATCTGATCTATAATTCAATTTAGATACGTTGGATGCGTTATGATACAATAAGTTGTTCCGTGAAATTTTGATGAACCGAGTGGGTATATACGTTTACGTGCACAGTGATGGGCTGTATTTGCTTACGGGATACCGAATTTCTGCAGGAATATATCCGATGGTTCGCGATATTGAGTTTCGAATGTGGAAATGAATTTGCCTCCTGGTAATTCGCCGAGACGAGTCTTTTGCTTTTCGTGTTTGAAGTTTAATTTTTATTAACCGGGAGGAGGCGAATTTAATGTACAGTTAATTAAACTTGCCTTGCAAATTGGAGAGATGGAGCGACGAAGCCGCGGGAAATGCCCGGAAAACTTCGGCCCTTTGAATTGATTAATAAAATCCGCTCGTGAAAGCGAGAAGGCATAAAGTTGGAAAATATTTTAAACGCTCCGGTGAAGTACCGAAATAAAAAAAAATATTGAACATTTTTTATTCGAATTTCACCTCGCGCGTTTAACGAACTAATAAAAAAAAATCGTGGAAATGCGGAAATTTAATTTCTACCTTGTAAATATTGATAATAAAAGGAGACGTATAAATGATTTTAGTAGATTTAAATCAATTTGACTAACTTTAAGTGACGCACTTATAAAATACTGAATAAATTTTCAGTTATGAAATTTAAATGTAAAAAGTCTGACGTTTAACTTCTTCAAAATGGAAAATTAACTTTTAACGGTTTTATTAAAATAATATGTGAAGAGATTTCACTTTAATTCTGCGTGATGAAACATGCATGAAAAATCCTACTTCAATATACTAACAACTTCAGCAATTTCAACCAATTTAAAAGTACTTTACTAAAATTAATTATTTTTTAAGATATTTTTAAAAAACTTTTATCATGCAGAAACTAAAAGTCGGTCAAGGAAGTATTATTATACTTTTTGTTTATTAACGAAATAAAGCAAGAATCGCATCCCTGTTCCTCTTATCTTCAATTCTTCTTTCCACATAATTTTCAAAACACATTATAATAAGTTTAAAAATAATTATCTAGTATAATAAAAATTCTGGGTCCGACAACCTCACACAACAGGAAGAAGAAACCTCATACAACAAAATAACGTTAGTTCTCCGAACTCACCAATTAATAAAAACGCATGTATCGATAAACTCTGAAAATAAAATCAAATCGAATGAACCTGTGAAAATCCGATAAAAAAAAAAAAAAAAAAAAAAATAATCAAATTCGATTTATATACTTACTCTCTCTCTTAAGACGTTAAGAGGTCCAATTAAGAAGTTATGCGCAAGTTTTCAATTTAACTAATTTTTCTTACTTAAATAGGGTTACTATTTAAATTTACAATTTTGTAATTATATGCAATATACTCTCTAAAGTTAAATTAGTAAAAATTAGTGAAACGCATTAAAAATTAATGGCATGTTCTCTACTTAAATTGCAATTTAGTTTACCACATTATCACCAAATTTTAGCGTACTTTACTAATTTCTAGAGCATTTCACTAATTCAAATTTAATGCACTGAAAAAAAGCTTATTGTTACTAAAGAAATTTTACTTTATCTAAGTATAAATTTCAATATATTCAAGTAAATAGTACTTTAATTGAAGTAAATGTTACCTGAATCAAGTAAGATTTCTTTAGTAACGATAAATTTTGTTTTCAGTGTGGTTTGCCCATTTCGTATCACCCAATGAATTTTAAATCCTGACTGAATAGTTTATAAACTCTAGTCATTTTAATAAGTAACGTAACTGTGATATCACTAA
>JAXIUT010038068.1:0-13233 GCA_035586675.1 Eurytoma californica | reverse complement strand
CGTTAGAGTGTACTGAGCTCTAACGCAAATGTGAAAAATAATCCTCTATCCTTCACAGAAAACCCTCGACTGTTACAAGAATGATAGCTTATTTAAATCACTACAATGTACATGACTCGGTCCCTATCGCCTGCAGTTGTCGTCACGGTTAATAGAGTTCGTGTTACTGGATTCAATTTGTCATCATCGCGTATTATGCCTTGTCAATAAATACCAAAGTCTCTGCTTCATCAAGCATAAACGAGCGTAAGAGATTTTAATACCGTTTCTGCCTCCAATACATCCTGAACAAACGTGTGTATAAACAAGAAACTATATGATCTCCCGATGAATTAAAGGGCCTCAGAAATCTTATCTCATTCACTCCCACTTCCACTCGACGAGGAAGTGAAAATCATTACTAATATTATACCGTCAAGAATTAGGAAAAAATAATTAATTACTTAGACATCTGGTTTATTAATTTGAACAAACTAAAATATTTCACAATTTGAATTATTTATTAATTTGGTGTAATAAAAGAAAGACGAATAATATTAAATTATTGTTCATGACTGAGCATTTTTGAATTACCCGTCGTGCAGTTCTATGCCCGCGCCGCTCGGTGGAGCGACCATCTTGAGGGTGGTGTTCTTTCATCAGTGAGCAGTACAAGCTGAACAACTTGTAATTCGTTGGACGGATGATGCCACTTTGAGATAGACTGCTGACGTTGGAGGTAATGAGCTGACCACTGTTTGTAGCTTATGTTGGATGAGTTGCCATCTTGCAAGAGGTGCAATTGGAACATCAAGCAAGGATGGCTCGGGAACACTATTCAGAGCAGAGCCAATGAGAAAATGTCCTAGAGTGAGAGCAGGCACATCACTGAGTTGTTCTAGAGGTCGAGAGTTGAGCACGGCTTCCATTTACAAGAAGAGTTGTAAGCTCTTCAAACGTGAGCAGCGTTGCTCCAATGGTGCGCCAAAGATGAAATTTAATTGATTTCACCAACGCTTCCCATTTTCCACCCATGTGTGACGTGGCTGGCGGGATGAAATGCCATGTGGTGCCTTGAGCTGCGAGTGTCGGAACAAGTACCTGATGGTCCTGTGGTGGTGCTGCAATCTGAGTACATATCTTGAACCAGTCCTCTTCGTGAGATGAATCTGTGAAATGCAGCGAGAAAGCAAGAAAGTTTGGCAAGAGTGAGCTTCCTCCATGAAGAGTGGCACGGTGAGCAGCATCGATAAGCAGTGAAGTAAGTTGAGACTCACGTGGCAAGATTGCAGGATGGTTTTCTTGGAAGGTGAGCGCTGACTCGCTGAGTCGATCTCCCTCTCTGACAACACCTTTCGCATCGATGAATGCGGTGAGTCTAGAGAAGGCGTGGCCTGAGGAAAGAGTTGAGCCAATAAGTTAATAATAATGAGACAATAAGTTTATCTCTTGAGCAAAGAATGCTGCTTGAGTTGCTCTTATTCAAAATTCTTGAGCCTATTGGATGTCTTGAGCAGTGTACTGAGAAGCCGGAGCTGAGTTGATCTGATGTTTGAGAGCATCTCGTACTCTAAAAAGCAATGCAGTAATACTTAATAATTTGTTGAGTGACGAATACCTGTGTATGAGGTCCTAATGATACGTAGGCCTTTTGGTTGTGGCTATAAAAGTGACACCAGGTTTCGTTTCCAAATCAGCTCGCGGTGTTGGTTCAAGAGGTTGAGCAGGCCAGTGATCAGATGACTTCTTGAATCCATTGCAGTCCAGTCCGCCACGGAGCTTGATCCTTCATTTGAGAAGTTGAGATTCCCCGTGAGCCACGTTTCTTGAATTTGGGTGACTCTATTCTTAATATAAACCTTCCAATGGCTTGCCGGAGAGTTGATCCACATGAGCATGACTTGAAAATCCGTCCACAGATGAGTTACTTCAATATTGACTTGAAGTGACTCTTTCACTTGAAAAATGAGTTTTGCTAGTAGCAGCGCTGCTGTGAGTTCTAATCTGGGGATGATTAGTCTTGAAAGGAACTACCTTAGTTTTTGAGCAGATAAACGACGTCGTTGAACCTGTGGACGGTGAATTGATAACTAGATAAATCACAGCTGTCATTGCATCTTGAGAAGCACCAGAGAAGCCGTGTAGTTCAATAGTGGAGAAACTCCACGTGCCAAGCCACCGTGGAATGGAAATGCTAACCAGCATAGTGAGATCTTCTCTAATCTTGAGCCATTCTGAGCAGACTGAGTTAGGGAGTAGATCCCAGCCTAGTTTGAGCAACCATAGTTTCTGCATGAGCATTTTAGCGAAAATGACAACAAGTGCTACAAATCCGAGAGCGGAACGTGAAAACATTTTTTTGAGTGAGAGAAAGAGATGGTGAACTGCTATCAATAGATGCAGCATTCAACAGATCTTCATGCGGGAAACCGCCCGTGCTGCAGAGTCCTTTTACTTGATGAGCGACTTCTATGAGCTGCTTGAGTGTATCCGCTCCGCCAAAGATGTCGTCGACATATCTTCCCTTGCGAAGTGAAGGAACAGCGAGAGGGAATCTGTAGCCTTCGTCTTCCACCAGTTGTAGAAATGCCCTGATGGCAAGGAAGGGAGCTGCCGTCGTACCGTAGGTAAAGGTGGTGAAATACATGATTATTTCGTTGAGAAATTCATCCAACTGTGTAGATTCCAATCATCAGGATGGACTCCCACTTGTCGGTACATCTTGACAATGTCCGTTGCAAAGAGCTGTCCAAAGAGTCGAATCCACAGGAGCACATGGAAGATGTTGAGTAGTTGGCACCAGTATGCACGATGCTGTTGACAGAACTGCCAGATGATGTTGGACTGGAGCCATTGAACACTACCCTGATGTTAGTTGATGAGCTGTTGGACTTGACGCCGCCATGATGACGTAAATAAAACGGTGGATAATCGGATAAGCAGACATCAGTCGGTTCCACTCGTTTCATATGACCCAAGGATTCATATTCCTTCACGAATTCCTTGTATAGTCAACTGAGCTCAGCATCTTGAGCTAAATAACGAGACTCAACCAACTTCTCAATGGGAGCTCTCAGTTGAGCTGGACGTTTCTGCTTTAAACAGTTGCGCTCTTCGCGGGTTGAGGCTTGCATCCATGGAGCATGATGTGGTATTGAGCTTGACGTATTTTGCAGCGATGAGCACTCTTATACACCCGTGCGCTGTGTCTACCTAGACAGTTAAAGCAGAGCCTCTTCGCTTAAATGATGTCCATTCTCATGGTTATCGGCAGTTCACTGTAGAAGACTCGAGGGAGGTTTCCCACGCCTCCTTGGTTGAGTGGTTCAGGTTGCGCACTGTGAGACGCACGGGGAGCATGTCGCCGAGCACTTCCAAACCATGCTTTACTTCTGAGCTAACACAAGCGAGTTTGTTGAGCCCTTCGGCGGTCTTCTGGATGAGAGGAGTGAGATTGTCCTTGAAATACGGCCACTTAGCGTAAGTGCCGTCGAAGCTAGGCAGCTTGGACTCCTGAGCGCTTGAGCTGGCTGCTGCTTGACCTGTCGTTGATGGAAGCTGAGCCTTGCATTTAACAAGATCGCGTTTGATCTTGAATGCCAATTGAGTGGCCTTTTGGTATGCTTTGTCCTTGTAGTAAGCCAGCCACCTCAGAGCTCCGCATGAGCTCTAGTACTTCACCTTCACCCTTGATTTCTCTTGATACATCGTCCACTTGACTCTTGAGTTCGTCCACGAGGTCAAGGGACCACTTTGTCGTGGATGCAATGAACTCATCGAGCTCCACGAGCAAGCTGAGCCTCGCCATCTGAGACTCACAACGGAGCGCCATCTCCAATGGAGTTAAAACGCGATGAGCGGACTGAGAGCGTGTCTGAGATGAGCCGGTCTTGGGGTGAGAAGAAGTTGAGCGCGAGGACTAGTTTGAGCCCTTCTTGGACGTGGTGTCCGTTGAGCTGGTCTGAGCTGCCGCATTTGCGTTGAGCACCTCGTGCTGCTCCGCCGTAATGTCCTCGATCTGTAGCACAGGGCTGACCTTCTCGGTCTTGTCGACGTTGGCCGTGATGAGCGGAGAAGAGCGAGCGAGTGAGTGGGCGAAGGCGCGATGAAGCTAGCAGCGGAAGGCACGTAGCGAGCAGGCAAGCGAACAGTGAGCAGCCGTGAATCACCTAAGAGCAAGAGCATGGTCAATATTCGTTCTGAATCGTGGTTATGAATTCACACACACATACCAAGCGTAAACTGTCCATCCGGCTCGAAGGACCAACTGTTAAGAGTAATTAAGAATACCTGCAGCAGGAGGGCTTAACCTCCGAAATGCCACGTGGTGATACGTGGCACCTTTCTACTCGCAACTGAGCCGCTTCTTGCCAACGAGGGCCAACTCCTCGGGGTAAAAAAATCCATCGAAGACTTCGCCGCTTAAATCCTCGAGAACATACGTGTATAAATTCTGTCGGAGCGATACACGGTTGATTTAAGGGGGGTTTATACCTTAAATTTCTTTTACAGAATAACTGACTCCAAAAAAAAAAATTACAATAGAAAACAATTTGTTTATAATATATAATAAAAATACATTAAATTTTTGATAAATTTAGCCTATACAGAAGTCTATAAACCTCTTTTAACCTAACTTATACCAATTTCAAAATTTTGGCTTTGGTGACAACTCCAGGTCCAACGGATTTATCAATTTTGATGAGGTTTGGCTCAATGTCATTTGGGCCCGAAGAGTTGTATCAGTTGAAATTATTTGAATAAAGATCTCAAAAGGTGTAAAAACCACTTTAATTTCTTTCATTTCGTGAAATTTATACAGATTTTTAAATATTTGAAATACATACTCAAATAATTTCAACTGATACAACTCTTCGGGCCCAAATGACATTCATCCCCAACAATTTAAACCAAACCTCATCAAAATTGATGAATCCGTTGGACCTGGACTTGTCACCAAAGCAAAAATTTTAAAATTGGTATAAGTTAGGATAAAAGAAGTTTAGAGATTTCTATATAGGCTAAATTTGTCAGAAATTTAATATATTTTTATTATATATTATAAAAAAATTATTTTTTATTGTAATTTTTTTTTTTAGTCAGTTATTCTATAACAAAAGTTTAAGGTATAAACCCCCCTTAAAAAATTTCTTCATTGAAAATCTTTTCGTAACCTCCCTCGAAGGTGTTTTTCGTGCGACTGATGCGAATATAGTCTCCGACATTGTATTTATTGTACAGCCTCTCTTCGCCGCCTGTATTCACCGTCTCATGCATGGCGAGATTTTCAAAATTTTCGCGAGCATCGGCTGCGTTTTATTTTTGTCCCGCTTGTGGCGATTTTTCGACACTTTAGCATGTATTTTAATTACTATATATATTTCCCGCTTGGTCACACTGATTGTAAGCGTGTATAATTTTTTTGTAAAACTTCGACCTAACGTGACGTGTTGTTGTGCGAAAAGTATCACCACATGCGCTCGCGGATCGTTCGATTAAGTCTCTCGACGACCGCGGCTTTGATATCGGAATTTCGCGTGTACCTGAAGCGTATGTTTCGCCTACGCAATACATCTTGAAACGCCGAGCCCACAAACTCTTTGCCTCGATCAGACTGTAAGCAGACGGAGAGGCGCCCGGCGGCCATGTCGAGAATCCTTTCAAAGGCCGGGACTATTTGAAACGCGCTCCCTAGTGAAAAAAGTGATGTAACTTTATGATGTCACAAAGTAATGTAACTTTATGATGGCACAAAGTGATGTAACTTTATGATGTCACAAAGTGATATAACTTTATGATGTCACAAAGTGATGTACCTTTATGACATCATAATGATATCATAATGACATCCAAATGTTTTGAGTGATGAAAATCACGCTGATATTTTTGTGATAGCTGCCCTTTGTAAATAAATCAAGAATCACGTCGCTGGAAGATTAGAAATTTCTTAACGAACCACGTTTTGCGACACCCTGTTGGGCCACACAGACAGCACGTGAAGGGGTGCTTCCATCGCGTGTCACCGTCACGTAGTCACCGCGGCGAAGCAGCTAACAACCGCGGCGAATCAGTTGGCCACCGCGACGAACCAGCTAACCACCACGGGAATTATCTTTAAATATTTAAAAGAGCAAATAGGGAAATAATGGGGAAATCACAAATTTTTTATTGATAAAAATTTTATTATTACAATTTCTTATAACCAAACGGTGGCGAAAGCACGTGCGACAAATATCGCCTCTTTTTTGAAACTACGGCACATGTTTTAGTCTCGTCTCTGATAACAATCTCGTGAGTCGGTAAACGTCTTATCGAACGAAACTCTAGTTCGATGGTTTCGCACTTTTCTTTAAAGTAGCCCTTGATTAGCTTTTTTATACTGCTAAAATTGATTTTTAAAGAGTTTGTAAAATTTAAAGAAATTCCTTTTACCTTGCAGTATTCGAAAGTTTCGGCCCTCGACGGGGATACCCCGCGATAAGCGTAAAATTTTGGCCCGCCCAAAATAAAAGTTATAGACGTCGTCGCCGTAGCCCTTTAACTCGTCGGAAATATCCCCGAGCAAAGTTCCGAGCGGCGGCGTATATTCACCGCTCCCCTTGTCCTGTGGTACGAAAATTCACGAGGCTGTATCGCAGTAGAGCGCGCGATAGCTAAGTTTCTCCAAGTGCTCGTATAATTTGAGCCACGCTTGTGCAGTCGTGTATGCCGCTATTACTACGTTCGTGTTTGCCGCTGGTTCTAACTCTTCGGTTCTGTGCCACCAATTTACGAATACGCAGTCCTCGCTCAAAAGCTATACGCACTTCACCTCTTTCAGCGGTGTTCTACTAATTTAATAAGATCTTTGCGAGTTTTTATAATGGCAGTTTGTTGCAGTTTGTTGCGCTGGCCAAAATTGCCCCAAAACGAATTTAAGCAAAGCTTAGCCACCGCGCGAAGACCGGCGTTTTTTTTCGACTTTTTCGGTCTCGAGTTTTACCCCCTTCCCCCGCTCGTACTCTTCCACGTAGCGCGCTTTGCTTGCTTCGTCGACGCATCAAGAGGGCCATCCGCTGGACTCTTGTTTAATTTTTAAAAACACGTCCATGTACGAAGCGAATAGTCCACCGCGCCGCGTGTGCGGAACGTATTGCGATGTTTTGTCGCAATGCCATATTACGTATATCTCGAGCACTCTCTAGAAGAGCTCCACGGCTTTACGCAGGTCGTCCGATAATCACGTTCCCGTGAACGCGCGCATCTCGGTATCTTCGTGAATACACTCGCCTTCGCGCATTTCTTCGCAGCAGCTACGACACAGCGCGAACAAGCGTCTGTGCATTTTTACCGGCAAGAGAGTGTAAAACATGTCGCGTAGCGGTAAAATTTTGTACTTTACGACACCCTCGACACGTGAGAACTCGTTGATGTTTTCCCCCGTAAGCTCGGTATACTCTCGACCTACTAAAATCCGCGGATGCCCGACGAGAAATTTACCCCTCTTACTGACGTAAGGATAAAGCGAGCAAATGTCTGTGTATGTAATTTCTTCACCCTCTTTGACTTTTTAAAAGTAACCAAGTTTTCGATGTGCCTGCGGTAAAACGCGTCTCGTGGGTTCAACGTCATGCGACTCGTTAACAGATGTCGCGATAAATATTCCGTCATTTCGTTGTTTTCAAACTTTATCCGGTCGAATTCGCATTCCCACATTTCGCATACTTTATAGCCGAAAGACTTTAGTTTTTTTTTTCAATCTTCGCCTCACGGGTGGCCTGAGCTTGATCTTTTTTGAAAGGTTTTGTCACTTCAGAAATGACTGTAGATCTTGATTCTATAACACTTTAGAAGTTCAAAAACGTAATCAGGGAAATCGCAGATAGAGCCGTTTTTATTTAGAATTTTGAAAAAAAAAATTTTTTTCACTTTTTTTACGTGTTAATCGTAGTGGGGAATTAAATTTTACAAGGTGTGTTAACGAAATAGTAATTTATTTTTACATATCTGTATAGTAAATGGGAATATGTAGAGTAACAATTGAAACAGAAAATTTTTAACAACAAATAAAGATATTACATCATACATGATTACTATTGTAAGTGCATATTGCTTTGAGTAATTGCTGATCATATTCGGCATGATTTAGTGAAACTTTATATCTATTCCACGTTGACACAAAATTAAAATGGACTGATTCCATTGCTTGTTCACTATAAAAACCGAGACCATTTTTGTATTCAGAGCAAAAATCGAATATGTGATAAAATATTGCGCGTACTTTTGGAGTAACTGAAGTATTTAAGTCTAAATCATTTGTTTTGAATTGATCAATGGATTTTTTATAGTCTTAATATAATGCACTTCCAAAACAATCGAAAACAACATTCTTGAAACTGTTCAACACATCAACGTATTTCAGGCATTTTAAATTACTTTTCACTCGGAGAACATCTATTCTATTCAGCAAAATTTTGCAAGAATTACCGTTAAAGCCTGCACCACCGTGAGTAATTTGTTTTTTGACATTGCTGTCTTTAATCCAATCGTTTGCTATTTGCTTACATTCTTTCGAAATTTTATTAACCAATGTGTTGACAACACCGAGCATCAAATTCAATTCGGGTGGTCGAATTATATCTAAAATTTTAGTACTATCATCGCCGGAAAATACTGGCAGGTGTATGCAGCATTTGAAATCCTTAGCATATTTTTTATCATAGCCTTTTTTCAACCATTCTTGATAATTACTTACACAATTACTTATTGTACGAAAATCACCTCGTTCATGTAATGCATTCTTATTAGCAAAGCACCAAGTGCACGGATACGTACTAGAGTGAGACATTAAACCTGCTAATATATTACCTAATTTTAAATCGGTCGCAATAGTGGATGAACATCGATTTATACCAAGTATATTCCACAATTGATGAGCATTTTCGTAATTTTCTTGTGCACAGGGCGCTAAAGCTAAAAAAAACACCTTTTTCACACCGGAATCTTTAAAGCACTTGTTTTCATTGCCTTCTTGAAGTCTACGGCGTTTAATTTTACTTTTGAAATCAACTGTTTCAGTATCATGTTGTTGTATCGATAAACAAACTTTGAGGAATCTCCCTCCTCCGTCAATACCAAATTTCAAATGAGTGTTAGAAACATCTCTCTTTTCCTTGAGGTAACGGATAAAATCAGGTACATATTTGCAATAAATAATTATTTTATCCATGCTCGATTGAACATTTTTTTCAGTTTTATTAAATATCACTTTTTCAATTTTGAAAAATTCATCCACACTATGATTTTTTTCAACGAGAAATCTTTTAACCCATGGTTCTATGAGACTCCTATCACGAGTTGCTGCTCGAACGTTAGCCGCAATTCCTACCGTTGTTTTGTTTCTTAAATTTTCTTTTAATTTCAATTTGACCATGTCATCGAATGTTATTGCGTAAGTCTTGGTATTTTTACTTTTATTTGTTAATTTTGTTGCACCATTCTCAACACTTTTCAATAGAGTAGATATCAATCGGCTTTTTTGTTTTGTGTCCAGTTTATCATTTATTTCTTGTGAAATATTATTTAAACAATTCGATTTAGTGCAAATATGTTGAATACCTTTTCGTACTTGACTGAAACATTTTTCACATTTTCGGATTATAACTTCATTTCCTTAGTCTTTGAGTGTGTCGTTTCATGCTTTTTTGTATGTAAAGTCCTAGCTAAATGACATAAACATCAAGAACAATTCGATCTCGCTGCAATAGCTTTGCATTTGCTTGAAAACTGTGAAAAATCTGGCAATTGAATATGCACTTCTATGTTACAACACTTCGACGTTAAAAAATAAATTTTTCTTTTACATGAACTACATAATGCACATGGTAAATGATCTTCAATTGAAATGTCAGTTTTAAGAGCTCTGTTAATTTTTTTCCAGCAATGAGTCGTCAATCTAGAACATTTTATCTGTTTTCATCATGCGTAGGAAGATGATCGTTTAAAAACGTACACTACATTTTAGAATTTTAAATGTATAAAAATTAAAAAAATTCACTTGAATCACTCTTTATCAACACTCGATGTTATTAATTCAGTGGATCGAACGATACTAAATGTTCGAATTAAAGATTATTAAAAGGACATGAGTCCGACTTTCCAAATATATTATTTATGTTTTTATTCTCCACCTATACCTGTATATGTACTGTAAACTAATTCTTTGACGTGGAAGGTCAAGCTCGAACGAATTCTTTAATACGCTAGTTAAAATAGCGTAAGGTACTTCTTATAATTTTCTTCGTAATAATATATTTTTATATCTATTTTATAAGAGTTCTTGAATCTTATTTATGTCACAATGGCGTATCTAAATAAAAAAGTGTGCTAAAAAATTATAACTCTAATAAATTGTAACGGACACTATCTGCGAACTCGCCCGGAAAAACGCGTGTATGTGTGCGGTCCTATGCTTGAGCAATGATTCACAAATTTGGGGCCTCGCGGGAGCAGCGCGAGCATCGAGAACAGACGGTAGCGGAGCGGCCTGCCGGCCGGAGGTCACTTCGCGATTCCAGGGATCGTTTACCCGGGAGCCATCACCGATATTACCTCGGGATCAGCATCAATAAAGTCGTCGCACGAGAGGAGAGCACGTCGGAGAACGGTGCAGCGATCAATATGCCAAAACGCCATAGGAGCAAGTCATGGAGCTGTGCTGAGCACCGGGAGACACTAAGACCGAGGCGAATGGACAGTGTGACTAAGCGTGTCATTTATGTGTGAGTGTATGATCTGACTAGCGTTGTAGTGCGCGAGACGTGGGCCTGTTGGCCATGAGTTGAAACTTTTAGCAAATCTTTAAAATTTTATCTTTATGCGCATTTATTATATAAAAAATAAATGAGATCTCATGAACCTCCAGTTCGGTTGATTTAAGACTCCATAACACTAGTATTCTTACAAAATGAAAGTGTAATTATTGTGAGAAGAACTGTTTTTTTCAAAATGGTCTTTAATAAATACGGCACTATCTGCGATTTCCCTGATTTCGTTTTTGAACTTCTAAAGTGTTGTAGAGTCAAGATCTGCAGTCATTTCCGAAGTGACAAACCTTTCAAAAAGAACCTAGCTCAGGCCACCCGTGACCCGCGTACTCGCAAAAGCCTCGTTAAAGCTTCGCCCGGAGATCATTCGAGTATCGCGTTTTCTGCTGAAACACTTTGGACACCCGTGATAAAAGCACCCTTGAAATTCGCATACCATGCCTTTATCCTCGCGCTCTGTCGGCGACGCGAATCCGTCAAATATGAAACCTTCCGGAAATCTGCACTCGCGCGCCCACCCGGCGTGTATAATTTTACGTCCGAGTTCGCGCTCGCAACACAGTAACCACTCGATGGCTTTTTGCGAATGCAGATCGCTTCGTCTATAGCCGTTGGGAGGGATAATCCCAATCTTGTTGTGTGTCAAAAAAATTTTCTGTACATAAAAATACAAGCAGAAGCTATAATACACGCTGAGACAAAAGGATCCGGCTTTCCAACGTTTTGAAAATATTTTTCTAAAAGCGATGTACGAGCACCTCAATATCTCCACATCCATACGACAGTATTCGACTATTTCTTTTTTAAAGTTAAAAATGTAGCCCGGTTTTGCATCGTTGAATCATGCGTAGAAAGCCTCACGCGCGCGCGTGGACACGGAGTCGGGGCCGTAAAAAGAAGCTTCTGGCAGCGGGTCGATATGATTTTCGAGTGTTGATCAAGTATGGAAAATACCCTTTTTTCTTACTCGGCGGTTGACCAAAGGCATCCGAAAGCGAGTTTCATTTGAAAATAATTTAAACTGTCGATAAATAAAGCTCTAGTAATACTAAAAAGTAAGTCAATTTGTCACTAAGTGATATCACAGATTTGTTACTATTACTTATTAAAATGACTAGAGTTTATAAACTATTCAGTCCAGTTGCAAAATTAAAACATCGGTGAGCAGCAAGGCGCGCGATGGTGGTGCGACAAGGGCTGGAGGCGTTGGTGGTGAAGTGGGCGGTGCAGGTGGCTGGTGGTGTCTGTTCCCTTCGGGACCGGCGCGGCGGCATATATTCGGGCTCGGGTAGCGATCTCTTTCCCTTGTGTGCCGGCCGCGGCGCCTTATAGTTGGTGTTGTGTACCGGCGGCCCCGGAGTCTGTGTCGCCATTTAATGAGGACCAGCTCTTGCCTGCGTGCCCTTCACCTTCTACCCCCTCGTTGCGTCGTTGCCGGCATACCGCACTGATGGTGGTGCGGGCCAAGTATCGTGACGCTTTCCCTCGAGCCAGCCACTTGATTTTGAAACGCAGTCCATGGTGCCACCTATGTCCTGCATTGCGCCACAGCATGCAGTCGCTCACCTCGGTTAATGCATCGGCGTGTTCCACTGGATCCCAGGAGGTCTGCGCGTCGTTGGTGCTGCGTTGACTTACCATGATGCCGTGAAGGAAAATCACATACTAAGGATTTTCGTGCGATTCACTACTATTTACCGTAATCATAACAAACCGTCTACTCGATTTCTCCAAATTTTCGTCGTCTTACGTTTGGCTATTACTACAATCTAATTCAAACTTCGTAATAATAATATTCCAATGATTTGACGTGGAACTGACCGCGTTCCCTACTATTATTCTCGTCAAATAAAATGTAAGTATCCATACTAATTTTCTTCGTGATTCGAAACGGACCTTCGTATGCGCTAAGGATTTGATTCTCTTCGGCACTCGAATAATTTTGCACTTTAACTAAAACTAAATCGCCGATTTTAAATTGAAAATGCTTATTTAATATGTTTTTTCTGTCCGCTTCAGATTTTAATTTTTGGTGCCTATTTTCACAACCTAAATATAATTTACGATCCAATTCTAATTCAGCCGACGCGTTTGGCACGCTAATCCATTTTTTCCAAAGACGCTTAGACTTTATGCCCATATGCAACTCAATTGGCGTGAACATCGTCGCGTCGTGATGGACTTCGTTCATGATTTCTTGTATGTCTCTAACGTAACGTGCCCACCACGTGTGCTTTTCTCGCACCAACGTTCTAAAAAATCGCCCTAATTCGCGATGTATTCTCTCGACTGAATTCCTTTGCGGATGTCTGACCGAGGAAAAGACCGGTTGAATTTTTTTGTACTTTAATCGTTTAAGGGGTTGTTACGTTCCGTATTTCAATTTTTTGAAATTTTTCTAAATTTTGAAGCCTTTTCATAATAATTAATAGTTAAATTGTTAATATCT
>JAXIUT010038047.1:0-13240 GCA_035586675.1 Eurytoma californica | reverse complement strand
AAGAACTATCGAAAAAAATTGGTTTGAACCAATTTGACGGGTACCCAAAATCCTATGTATTGTGTGCGTGGTCCTTTTGCTAGCGATCGATTGAGCCGTTCTTGAGATATTGTACACACCGACTTAGAAAATTTCGTTTCGTGAAAAACGCCTTTAAAGTTTTGAGTACGATATATATTGATATAACATTTTTTGTTAACTTACATTGAATCGTCCACTCCAGGACCATAAGACGCCTTCTTCTTCAATGAAAGCCTCGTCGGAAGCAATTTGTCTTTGCCTTCGGACCATTCTTGCCTCTCGAGTGCTTGCTTCCGCTAGTTCGTTGGACAGCACAATCCTGTCGAAATCGGCGTTAGCGACTTACTGAAGGGCGTTCGGGCCACAGCTAATTCCATATCCATCCAAAACTGTCAGGAAACCATATTTACTTTCATTTTACTGTCAGGTAGCAATGTGGGCTGCAATATTAACCGTCGTTGTACTGGCACGTAGATGTTTCGGCATAACTTCCAATACGTTTCGGTTAAAACTCTCATTGCTGTTTTGAGTGTAATTGCCTAAGCATCTTTCCAATAACTTCTTCTTCGTTAGATCTTCATAAATTGGTTTAATTGCAGCCGTCACATCACTTGGCCAAGATGTATAAGTTTGTTTGAAGGATTTTTCTTTAATTTTTGCATTAGCCCGCTTTTTGCTGATACTCGCATCACGGCGTTTTACCCTCCGGGAATTTTTCATGACGGAGATTTTCGGCGGTTGAACTGTAATAGTAGAATGTGGCCCAAATAGAGTTTTTCATATTTTTCACAGTTAAAACATGCCGTAATGAATTACATGCTTGATGGTACATCGGGAAACACACTTTACAAAACCTTTTACATCTATTTTAGCATTATTTAACTTTAGAAAAAATCTCAGGTCAGATTTCATCTGAGATTTCAAGTGAGTTCTTAGGTGACATCTCAGGTGAAATCTCACCTAAAGTTTCATCTGAGATTTTCTCAAGTTAAATAATGCTAAAACAGATATAAAAGTTTTGTAACGTGTATTTTCCGATGTACCATCAAGATAGTAACACCTTCAGGTACGTTTAAAAATGAGAAAGATCTACTATTAAGAAACTAGAGTTATAACGAAGATTTTGATTTAAAATTATTTGAGATTTTGGCGTGATATTTCAGGTGAGTTTCATCTGAAATCTCATCTGAGATTTTTCAATAGGGTCGCATAACCTTCAGGTCCAAAGAACTGATAAATTTGTATGAGATTGGGCTTAAATTTTTGAAAACTAATATCATTTGATATGTAGATGAATAAACATTATCTTTCAGAGTCAGTCGCGTATATCGATCATTTTATTATGAACACGTTTCGGTGATTTTGTTACCATCTTGAGGTCTTAACTTATTAATACACAGTAACACACAGTGTAGAATCACCGAAACGTTGTCATAATAACATGATTGATATTCTCAACTTACTCAGAAAGACAATCATTATAATGTCATTTGGTGGCACGCGGATGCGCTGTCGGACACTACTACACTCTTCTCCAAGCTATTTCTCTCATCTTAATCCAGGGGAGTAGCCGTAGAGATGACTCTCATGACCTTCAGAAATCAAGGGAAAAAAACAAGAGCGATTTAAAATTTAGGAAGGGCGCGGTGCGCTGAACGTGGATTGCGCTGCATGCGCGGTCGCTTGTGCAATTCTCCAACATCGAGTGCGCAGCGCCCTTCCAAAATTTGGAGTCCCCATTGATTTTCCCCATAATATCTGAAGGTCTGAATCTTTCAGGAAAAACTTTCTTAATACTGTGACGGAGTAGCCATCAGTGTATTAGAGTGAGTGAGAGATAAATAGTGTATCGAGAAGTAGAGCGAGTATCGCGCACACCTCGAATTATTATTCGGCGTAGTTGCATAAGAGAAATAGGGGATTGCGACGGAGAAGGAGTAAGGACCAGGGCAAAAGCGCGACCGGAGTGCCAACGTAGCGTAGGTTAGCCTAGGGCCCCTCGAGCCAACAGCTAGAGCGGTGGAGCTCGTTGATTGGCCGCGGTGTCCAACAGCTAAGCGCACCGCGCTTTGGGCGCGAGAAGACGATTTACGCGTAAGTTCTCATCGACCGGCCCTTTAAGAAGCACCTCCGCGCTACTATGAATAGAGGATTGGCAAAACAACGAAACGGAGGAGGAACACCAAGGAAGCGATTCCTAGGAGGCAACGTCGAGGGAGCGAGGTGAGCTTGACTGGAGTGGCTAACAGGAGGTGGCCGACTCGCCGAGCATCCACCCAGACGACAGCGAGCCAAGCGTGACGGCGTTCCTGACATGTGGTAGATAGCGCCAAACTGCAGCAGCCGCGCCAGAGGGTCCAGCCAAGCAAGCAGCCAAGGATCGAGCGTGAGTATACGCGCGAGACGGGGTTCAGAGCAATCTCTACTGACTGCGCGATAGCGCCGAGAAGCGAGTGCGTCGACGCGTCGAGGATTTCCCTCCGCATCCCGGCATTTCGGGAAACCGCGCACGTGCAGCGTGCAGACTGAACGGTTGCGTGCGCGAGAGTCCGTGGAGTGTGGCTTTGAGGTACGCCTTCGTGATCTCACGGATATCCGCGAGTGCCAACGAGAAGGAGTTCTCCCATCCGAATGCAACGCGCCAGCGGCATCGAGATTGGCGATAAATAGGTGAGTGTATTGGGTTGAGTGTGCCGCGTTATGAGAGTCATCTCCACAGCCGCTCCCCTGGATTAAGATGAGAGAGGTAGCTTGGAGAAGAGTGTAGTAGTGTCCGGCGGCGCATCCGTGTTCGCGTGTCGCCATAGAATCGCCTATTCGCCGCAGTTTCGGTGGCGAGTTTCGTACAAACTTCGATCTCAGGTACGCGCGACTCTGGGTAAGTAGTAAGTAGTAAGTAGTAAGAAAATAAAATGTAGAGCCGTGGCATATGCAAGGATGTACGTGTAAAACGTAGAATAGCGACAAGAGAGAGTGGTGACAAGAGAGAGAGAGAGAGAGAGAGAGAGAGAGAGAGAGAGAGAGAGAGAGAGAGAGAAGAATTGATAAGAGTTTTCTAACCCGTGGCTGGTCACTGCCGGGGTTGAGGTTGTTTTTTGTGACTGGAAGTTTTTATGAATCAAAACTTCCTCACTCAACTTTTGCGTTGGAATAGAACAATCCAAACTATCGAAAAAAATGTTTAAAAAAATCTCATTTACAGGTTTAATATATTTTTTAAATTGTTTAGACATTCTAACGACATTCTAAGTAGAATGTGTTGAAAAATGGTGTGTATCAATTTCAAACAAAAATATAAATTCTCGACGACAAGCAGGACTGGCGAGATGAAGTCAAAAATATAATGATTTTAATTTTAAGCAGAATCTTCTGTTTTTCTTACAGAAAAACCTGTAAATTGATTTTCAGTACCAAAAAGATGCGCAATAAAATTCTCTACAATAACCAATCATTGCATTTACGATTCCAGATATTACAAAAATCAGCGAACTGGACAATACTTACTCGGCGAAAATAGTTTACGCGCCCTTTCTGTTTTCGGCACCTCAAATAAGTCCTGCACAAAAACGTTCAAGGCAGTGCTCTTACTCGGTCAATGAAATTCGAATTATGCGAGGAATTTGATTGGCACCTACCCCTTCCGTTATTCAGAAGAGGAGGCAAGAAGATGAGAGGCTCCTCGCACGACGACTAGCCCTCTGTGATGGCAAGACTGACGGCGAGTCATCAACGGTAAAGAGACGCTGAGAAGGTGACGAACGTCGGTACCCCGGTGAAGCCGAACGAGCTTGAGCACTGCGACTTTTCTCTTGGCTGGCGACGACATCTGACCTTCATCGCTGGAGCTTATCCCCGCCGCGGAGTTACGTGCTAATTTTCTTTCCGCAATTAGTTCGGTTCACCGCTTTTTATGCCTGCAAGGCGACCGAGTAATTTTCTCCATTAGAATTTTTTCCCACGTGGCGGATCCGTATTTATTTTATTCTTTTCATCGCTCGTTACACCTGCGTTCAACCTCGTGGCCAGGCAACATCGCGAGTATACATCTTATAGCTTCAAAACAGCATGACTAGGCAGCCGACCTTTTATAAGAAAGATAAGATCCGCCTATGTTGATCTATTTAGTTTTACGCCAGTGTGTTTTTTCCTCGCCCTTTAAGGGGGCAAACCACCTTTAAATAACAAAATGTTAAATAAACATTTTAAATATATTAACTCATGCATATATGAACAAAATTTTTTCTACTGTTAGTAGACATATTTACCTATATTTTAGAAGATCTAGCATCTCTTCGAAAGCCTATAGTATCTACTTACAACAGGAAGTCTCTTCGGAGTCCAGATTCATTGTTCGTAGGATTCAAAGTGAACCGATGGACCATATAAGCTCAAATTTGAGGGTATTGTTTTTTAATACTTCACAGATTTTTTATTCATTACTAAATTTTAACATTTTTATAATTTAAAATTTGTCTCGGGCTCGCAGCGGATTCTATTACTCCATTACACACGTGAGCGCATCTTTTTACGCGCGTTACTGACGCATTAGGCGTACAATACTTGTCTTTATTTTTAAGAAGTCTCAAAAAGAGGCTGACGGTGATCCGGCCGTAGCCGCTAACTCGCATCCTTCGCGAGTCAGTTTTCGCTTTTTTTCTCTCTGACTTTCCAATTAGGTAGCAGCATAAAAGCGCTGGGAAAGAATCATTCGAATTTTTATCGCGCGTTTAAACTTTGTTTTCGCACCTGGGTTCTCCGAAACCCAGAAGCGATAGCAAAGTCTCGGGCACAGGCATGAGACACTGATCTCAGCATCTGTCGCTCGCCGATCGCAACTCGAGCCGAGTTAGAAGGCGATCTGCGATTGGGTGGACATCTGATCCTTAGCCAATCGCAGGATCAGCCGTTATCATCACCGACGGTTGCGGCGGTCCCGACGAGCGCGCCGGGCCTGCGCGCCGGCAGTTCACGTCAGTCTGGCTTATGGAGAAGGCACGTCGCTCCGCGCGAAATACTTGTATATCTCTTTCGGACTTAGAATTTTTCCCTTAACTCTGCACCGCGTAGTTCTGCTCCGACTTGCCTACGGTGGAGCTACGTCGAAAAGTGTAGCGATTCTAAGTCCAAGCGAGATTTACGAGGAGAGTGTTTCACCTACGGAACATCAATCTCTTCGAAACTTTTCATGGTGTTTTTTTAAGCCTTAATATGAAGCCTGATACTTTTAGTTTGATCTCATAGGCTTTGCTTTCTTGTACGGAGACTTATACACCTTTGTTATATTGCAATACTCTAATAGCATGAATTATTGTAAATCTGTGGATTTATTAATTTTCATTAATTTATTTACGATTATAATTACTTACGTAAAAGAAAAGATATTAATTTTAACAAAATGAAATAGTTTTAAACCATTTGTGTACAGTTTTACCTTTTATTCAGCGAATAATAACTTTTACCAATCTAATACTTGTATTGCAGATTCTTCGCTGCTGCTAACTAGACCAAGGGACGTCATATTGCTTACTTTTTTTAATTACATCATATTCTTGTAAATTATATGTAAATAACAATGTACTTAAGAGAAGTAATACGAAGTAAGATATGAGATCAAACTAAAAGTATCAGGCTCCATATTTAGGCTTAAAAAAACACCATTCAAAGTTTTGGAGAGATTGGTGTTCCGGAGGTGAAACATTCTCCTGGTTAGAGTCCTTTTTTTTGTTTCACACTCGCGCCCGTTTTTCGCCCATTGGCGACGAACAGCCGTCGGCTCTGCGAAAACCTGCTAAGTGAAATCAGTCGCGCAGCCGGTTCTTCTCTGTTCATTTCGGCTTGCCGCGATTGTGTATGTGTGAAGTGAAGAAAATTATTAATAAATTTGTTCTAGTCTCCAGCATCAAACCAATGTGCGTGTGTGTATGTGTGTGTGTGTGTGAATCTCCACGCGTCACAAAGTATATATGGGCATGATTTTGAAATAAATAATCACTTAGGATCTCATAGCGGTGTTAATAAAATTCATGGTCTTTGTTGTAATATCAGCGCTGTGCCACCCGAATATTCAAGTTTACTAGAGTACTATTTTTGTTTCAACTATGTAAATCAGAGTATAAGAAAGTTACTAACCTTGCTAAGATATACTTCCTGTGATTCAGCAGTTAATGAATTTACAAAAAAATGGGATCAACGTAAATGTTAAAGTCAAAGTCTACCCGGTTTATTTGAATGTGTTTAATTTTTCTGCAGAGTAATAATCCATGTAGCCTTGCTATATATGAATAAACGTCAATGTCAATCTGCGATTAAAAACGATATTGTTAGGCGTTGTACTGAAAAGCACCAACATGATGTAGTCGCAATGTCAAACGGTGTTAATACCTGTCATGTTTCGTTCGATCCAATCTATTTGAAGGCATCTTTCGATATATTCCATTCTATGTAATATAATATTTGTAAAAAAAAAGATTTACTTTTGTACAGCTAAAACACAGTATGGAAAATTTTGTTTATCTTACTAAAATTAAAAAAATGTGTGTGTGTGTGTGTGCCCACGTGAAAAAGTTTTTTAAAGTTTTTATAAAAATTTTATAAGAACCTTTCTATAAATTTTTTATAAAAAAATTAGTCTTTTAAAATTTTTATAAAAACTACAAAATTTTTATTTTATAAAATGTTATGTATACCGAAATTTTTCAGTACTTAAATTGCTTTCTCATACATTAATCCAGTTTCATAAAACCATGATCAAGACGATCGGGACGGCAAATCATCTTTATTATGGTAATGTAATCAGGTTGACACTCGCAGAGGAAAAGTCGAAAATTCGGCCGTGCAATTCGCTTTGCACCTGAAAAAGATTAAAAGTACCACAAAGCAAGGTTGCCTTTGTAAATAATAATTGCTTACAGTAAGTATTAAAAAAATTATTCAGAAGACGATAATGGTTCATGTTAGGTTAAAATTTGTTTATACGGTTTTAAATAGGCGAAAGAGGCGAAAGAAAAACTTATCTGACTGAAATTATCAATTCATCCGATCAAGAACATCCTCTGCAATTTATTTATATAATAATTTCGTCGCCGTGATTAGTATCTTTTTTAACTGAAAAATAAAAAAAAACTGTTGACCGAAGGGATGAAAAAATAATGATGTTACTTGAAGCTGTTCGGGAAATATTCACAGAGCTACCACTGACTTGAAGCTGCTGGCAATAGTTTTGTAAACATTCCGCAAGTAACTTCTAGTAACTTTATTGTTTTTTTAGTGCTTCTGCCAATAGCTGTTTTGATTTTTCAGACGATATTTAAGAGGTCTACGATTAACAATTACACTCAGATAAGTTTTTCTTTCATCTCTTTCGCCTGTTCAAAACCGTACAAACAAATTTTAACCTCACACTAACCCTTATCATCTTCTTGACAATCTTTTCAACTTACTATAAACAATTTTTATTTACAAAGGCAGATACTTTGTAGTATTTTTAATCTTTTTAAGATGAAGAGCAAATTGCACGGCCAAATTTTTTACTTTTCCTCTGCCAGTGTCAACCAGGTTGCATTATCGTATTGAAGGTGATTTGCTGTCTCGTTCCTTTTGATCATGGATTTATGGAGAAACTGGATTAATCATAGATAACAATATAAGTACTGAAAATTTTTGGTAAAGTACTTATAAATTACTTATAAATAGTCCAAATTTTTTACAACTATAACATTTTTAAAAAATTTTATAAAAATTTTATAAGACCAATTTTTATAAAAAATTTATAAAAAGGTTCTTTTACAAAAACTTTAAAAAACTTTTTCACGTGGGTATGTATGTGTACGCCTATATCTCAGCTTCTACTCGTTGGATTTTAACCTACAAAGGCTCATTTTTTTGTTTTTTCTGTCCTAAGGGTAGAAAAACATTTATTTTCGATTCTGTCCATTCATTTTATTCTTTTTAATTTTTTAATTTTCTAAAAACGTTTTTTTGTTTTTTTAACGATATTGTCTAAATAACGAATTCAGAAATAATGCATCTGAAATAGCATAAAATTACCTAGGTTTTTCTTTTTTTATTTTTAGATAGACCTTTTCGTTATTTGGCTATAATAAAAAATGTGATTTTTGTTTAAATTTCATATCTTTAAAATTAAACATAATAATCTCAAGAAAAAATTACCATAACAATTTTATGTGATTTAAGTTATTATTTTCAGATTAAACAATTTAAAATTGAAAAAAATGAGTTTTGTATGTCCAACGATTACAGGAGTAAAATTAATTGAATTACTTTGAAATTTTGTGGCGAAGTAGAGTTTACAAACCTGCGTTGCTGTATATTTTTGTAGGTATATATATTAATAAATTTTATAAATATTTAAGTTTATATTTTTTTTAAATTTTTTTTCAAATTTTGATTTCTCGAGAATGGCTTTTTATATTGACTTTAAATTTACAGGAAATATAGTTGGTTTCATAGCTAAAACTTGTACAGTTTGATCAATATACTTAATTAGTTTTAAAGAGATTCAGTTTATTAAGTTTGTTGTTTTGTTTTTGCATTTTAGTATTGTACAGAAAGTAATTAAAATTGTAAAATATGTCATTTAAAAAAATTTTAAAAAAATTGCAATTATGTTTGATTTTTTTAAAAAACTTCATATCTTCAAACTTAAATCTCAAGAAATAATACATTTCGATACAAATGAGAGAAAGTGATTTTTAACATTAAATGGTGTTTAAATTTTCTATAGAGGAATTAAAAATTGTAAATAGAAATTGCTTGCAAAATATTTATAAGATTAATAAAAATTAATTTAATTTTAAATTTATAATAAAAATGAGCATAAAATAAAATTTGAGTAAGCTACGTGCCAACGAATTGACAGCGGTTTGTTAATAATGTCTCCGTTTTTCACTTGTAAGACTGTACAAAGTTTAGAAAGAGAAATAGAATTACACCATAATCTTTATAAAAATATTTCAAAAATACCGTTAAGAACGAAATACTATCATTTGCTACGTTATTCAGAAATTTTTTAAATATTAGATCCGCCTCGTTTATTATCATGCATTAGATTCGAACGAAAACATAGAAATTTGAAAAAAATTTCACAATTAGTTATATCAACATGCCTTTTACTTTAGCTAAGTGTCAACAATTGGAACTTAATTGCAGATTTTTAACCAGTCGGGGTTTTGATGAAAGAATAGAATCTGGTAAAACCATAGTAAGAAATTTTTTTTTTTATTTATTTATTTACCAGAGTACAGTACAATAAATTACAAAAAATAACTATTATACATAGATACATTACAAAAGTAATCCAGCAGAGGAAGTTTTTCTGTTCGCTGGTCTGGCTACTTAAAACTAAAAACTAAAATTAAATAAAATCAATGTACTGCTAGTTCTGTCTCTCTTGTATCTAGTTGCAAGATACTACTAGATCAAGTAGAGTAGAACTGAAATCTTCATTCATTCTTCTTTCACCAATATCTAATTAGCATGGCTCTTGCAGTTTTAAACATATCCGTTGTTGCATTGTGATTTCTTGCGAAGATAATTCTTTCAATTTTGTTGAGTCTTGCTGGACATGTAAGTCCAACAGCACAAGTTTCTCTGTAGTGTGGAAACATCTGATCATGTTGTTTGATAGAATCACATTTACATGTTGAAGTAAATACAATTTCATCAAGGACTATAAGATCTTTATGCTTTGGTTGTTGTTTTAATGGGTACATTAAGTTCGTAAATTCTTGTATCCCCCTTTTTCCTCTGTCAAAGTACAGTACAGCTTTGTTGGTTCCTCAGTAGTTGATGTCTCCATGTCATTCTGATGTTTGATTTTAGGATGGGTTTACCAGGTGCGTCAGATGCTTTGATTACTGATTTGGTCCTAAGGTTATTTTCTTCAGTAATCATATCAATTTTGGAGAAAATAGTTTCTATAGGAATGTGTTTACTTTTATAATTATTATCCTCTCTATATTTTTCTTTTATGAAGTGAATATGTTTAGTTCTTGGTAATTCAGGATGAAGACAGAAGTCGCCATTCACCTTGTGTTTTTTTGTTTCAGAGTGGACGTTTTCAGCATTGTTCATAATTTCTATAGCTAATTTTATGATATGATTGATGACATCAGTGGTGTTATTATGAATTTTTTCCCAGTTGTAATTAGACATTCGGCGATGAGATCGATTGTAGTGCAATTTGCATTTGCCTTGTGTACAGATGTAGGTTCGAATACCTAATGTAATAATGTCTATAGATTCTTTATCCTCATAGAGTTCCAATGTAGGATGAGTTAATTTCTTTAAAGTTTCTTGTTTGTGTGAGTTTAGTAAAAAGCTTTTTAGTAGGTTATAATCAATTTTTTCATTCATATGTTACCTCTAATCCAAATTTTGATTTTTGTTTTCAAGCTATTTTTGTTCGTTAATGTTTTCAGATCGTTAGGAAGTTTGTTAAAGTTTGTTAGGGCTCTTATGTAACAATTTTTTATACTAATGTTTCTGAATCTTCTTGGAATTTGTAGACTTTTGTTTCTTGTTATTTTGCTGGATTCTAAATATTTTTGTTGTAAATCATTATAATGATAAATTATGGAGTTGTAGGTGAAAGTTTGTTCGATATTTAGCGGATTATTATGTTGTATAAAATTATTTTTGTTTACTAGTTTTAATAATCTATTCTGAAGGTTCTGTAAGCATCTGGTTCTTCCAGCATAAGCGCCTCCCCATGTGATGTTGCCGTATGTTGAGATACTATGATATAGGGCATATTAGAGCATTCTCATGTTCTCTGTGGTCATTATTTCCGATAGTTTATAAAATGTAAAAGTAAGGTACTTAGTTTTGTTGTATATCTTGTTAATGTGAATGTCCCATCTCATGTTACTGTCAAAATAAACTCCGAGGTATTTAGTGTTGTCTACTCTTTTTATGTTATTGTGATGTATATTTATATTTAAGTTTTTTGGTGTGCTACTGCAATTATTACCAAATTCCATATACACTGTTTTCTCTGTATTTAGAGATAATTTGTTTAGTGCTAACCATGTTGCAATTTCCTGTAGGTAGTTATTTCTTTTGTATTCTACTTCATACCAGTTTTTACCAGTAGTTATAATTGCTATGTCATCTGCATAGGATAATATTGTGTTTTCGGGCATTGAGATTAACATGTCATTGATATAAATAATAAATAATAATGGTCCTAATATGGTGCCCTGAGGAACTCCCATGTTGACTGTTTTGAATTGACTAGTGTTATTATTTACTTTAACTCTTTGTTTTCTATTTTCAAGATAGCTTTTAATAAGGTTGTGTGCATTTCCTCTTATTCCATAATTGTAGAGTTTGTCTAAAAGTATTTGGTGATCAAAGGCTTTGGCGAGATTCAGGAAAGTGATTGCGATAGGGTTACTTGTATCTAGCTGATTGTAGATTATATTGGTTATTTCGTTCAGTGCATCTTTAGTCCCTTTGTTTTTCCTGAATCCAAATTGTTTGTTCGAAAATAATTTACACTCATTGAGGAAATTTGCTATTCTTTTATGTAGTAATTTTTCAAAAAATTTTCAATGTTAGATATCAATGATATTGGTTTGTAGTTCGTTGGTGGGTGTTTCTATTTAGCTTTGGAAATTGGAATAATTTCTGCTGTTTTTAGATCTTCTGGCCATATTCCCTTTTCGAGACAATCATTGAAAATGTACGCTAACGGTTGTGAAATATGTATTGACAATGTTTTTAGTGTTTGGGAGTTTATGCCATCAGTTCCTCCTTTTTTGTTTTCCATACTATGTATTATCTCTTGTATTTCTTGATTATTAGTCGGATGTAAGAAGATGCTTTTTTCATTCATTGGTGATAATTTGATATTCTCGTTCTGCGGTGTTTCAATTTTGTCGCTCAGCCGTTTGCCTACATTGCAGAAAAATTGGTTCGTGTGTTCAGCAATTTCTTTTGGATTTATTATTTTTTTATTGTTATCTGTGATATAGTTAATATTGTTACTCTTTTTAGCACTTTTACCAATTTTATTATTAATCATTTTCCAGAGATTTTTAGGGTTGTTAGAATTAAATTTGATTTGGTTTTTATCATAATCTTCTTTCGCTTTGTAAATAATTCGATTCAGAATTTTGACATAATTTTTGTAGTTTTCCTTTTTGATTTGGTTATTAGGATCATTTTTCCAAGTGTTATATAATTTTTCCTTGTTCCTGCATGAAATAATGATTGCTTTTGTTATCCAATTTTTCCTTGGCTTGTGCTTATTGTGTTTGTTATTTTCAAATTCCGAATTTATTATACATGTTTTAATCTTATCCGTTAGGTTATTTAAGGCCTGATTAGGGTTTAGTATAAGTGAGTTGTCCAACCAGTTGATTGTGTTTGCTATGTCACTTAGTTTGTTGTAGTTGATTTTCCTACCGAAGTTATTATTGGTATTTTTGCTCATTTTCTTCAAGGACATTAAAATGGGGTAATGGTCGTTAAATGGTATTCTAAGTACATAATTTTTATAATTTATTTTATCTAGTTTGATGAAGAAATTGTCAATGCATGATCCATTATTGTTGTTGATATCTGATGGTCTGATAATGTTTTTGTAGCCCGAGCAGTAACGATTTATTAACAGTTCTTACAAAAATTCTTGATTTAATATGTCCTGGTCTAATATGTCGAAGTTAAAATCCCCCGCTATTATGTTGTTTTTAACTTTTTTGTTATGTTTAAGAATTTCTTTCAAACTTGATAAGAATTCCGTTTTGTGTATGTCATGATAACGATAAATATAACTCTATTACCACATTATTACGCCTTTTACAATAAGATAACAGACGTTGTAAAAAAAAATTATGTTCCAATTTCCTGGGTATCAATGTATGGTATGTGCGCTCCAAATTTGATTATAATTCAAAAAATAGAAAAATACAAAATTTATTTTACACAGATATGTCTATGTATTGTTCGATGATAGTTCTGATGATACCGTTCTTTTATGTAAGAATTTGAAAACAATTGTTTATTCAGCTCATGTTTTGTGCATATGAAGTAGAAAAAACAACAATTTACACAAATTCCTTTGAAAGATTTAAGGGGCTATGGGACATATAGCCACTTTTCTCAGTTTTTTTACATGGAAAAAAGCTTCAGATTAAAAATTATATTAATATTATATATTAATAGTATATAACATTTTTTACTAATTTTTATCCAT
>JAXIUT010038026.1:0-13243 GCA_035586675.1 Eurytoma californica | reverse complement strand
TTTGGCCTCTTTTTTCACCCGCCAGTCTCAGAATGGACCTAACTTTTGCTAACCTGTATTTGATCCATAGTGTAATTGATCATTCAAAATTGATTAAAAAATTTGAATTTATTGCTATCTAAAAAGGAAAATATGAATGCTCTGCTTACATTGCATGTTCGAAGCCATTCACTTATTCGATACATTAATGAATTTTAACGTGATATATGCAAGCTATTCATTTACAAGTGTATAATTAATACATTTTCAGATTGAAAGTATAAAATGATTTGTTTCAATAAAAATGCATCAAGCATACCCTGAAAACTACATTGTGCAATGAGGAAAAAGTAATAATTTTATCGCTGATATAATATACGATAATCAAAGACTTCGACTTAATCAATGAATTGCAAAAAATGATTTTATAATGTAAAATCAAAAACTATCAAATCTGTGTATATTTCCGAGTGGGTAAAATCTACTCGGGTATAGGTGTCACTTAGAGGTCACTAAAAAATCGTCTTAAATATCGCTACTCCAAAACGAACTTCCAAAAAAAAATTGAAAATTTATTGGTATAATTAAGTAATATCGATACTTCCGATATTTTGTAAATATTTGAAATATGTAAAGTTCAGAATTTGTCCATCCTACGTACAGAGAAACGGAAAAAGTACGCGCAAGTGCCCGCGCTAATTCGAGCTGCGGACCGCGGAGCAGGCAACGACACAAAGTAATAGAACAGTTTACCGTAAAAGTAGAATATTACATTATAATAATACAAAACGCGTTGTATAATTAAAATACCGTAGCTAGCAATATTATCGACGTATTTCATGGGGATTTTCCGCTCGTCGCTACCTACGCGGTCAGCAGAGGGATGACGCAGGGCCGAATTGTGTAACGATCCATTTTCTCTGTCGCGAGACAAACCCCTGAATTCTGTGCCATATCGACGTTTTAATCAAATTCGCTAGAGTAAATATTCGAGCTAGCTTCCTTTAGATCTTTTGATCGTACGATAGAAAGTTTATAAATTTTAGAAGACTTTTTTTTTATAATCAGTGATAGTAATCTTAATTTTTACCTTGGATAGTAGTTACATGTAATTCCTATATGGAGAAAATATGTTGTTGAATGAATTCTTAAGTCTGTTTCGTTTTATTTGTTGCGTTCTTTTTTTTAGGGTAATTTAACTTTAATTTCTCGATTTACAAGAAAAAATTAACTTGCATAAAATGTTTAACGAAATTTCAGTTGGATTTTAAATTATGAAATTTCATTAAAAGAAAGTTTAGATTGTAATATTCAACGACATATAATCTAAATGTTACATTAACTTGCTAGCAAGGTTGACGGTGGGAAAAGAGTTTTCAAAAACAGTACATCAGCGTCTAAAACGTATCAAACGAAAATCAATCGAAAAATGCCAAACACGCGTCAATCGCGCGAAACTCCGAGTCTCAATCAATGCACCACATATACCGAACGAGGGGAAGAAAACTCTTTTCTCAGCTTCTTACGTAACGTCAAGCGTAATAAAAAGAAAAAAAAATACGAATAAAAGTTCAACATTATAGTTGTTACGATTATTCAGTCAAAGAAAGTACTTAAGGTGAGAGATTATTTCGCAGCGACGGCAAATTCGTGGGTACGAATTGTATACGTGTTCCTTGTTTCTTTCGCGCAGTAAAAGAAAGGGAGGATGGTGAAAGAAAAACTACGCTGCAGGGATGCACGGAAGGATAGCCGGGAGATGCGTCGGGCGCGTCGTCTAGGAAATTTAAGGGAGGATAGAAGGGGGCGAGTGTAGAAAACGACGGACCTTTATCTAATCGTTAACATTTCCAATTGGTTATCAAAATTGTGCCTTTCGATCGACTGGACATGTATACATTCATTAAGCATTGCGTTTGATTGTGTTTACCGGGCGTCTACGTGGAAAAAAACGATGCGTCATAGTTTTGCAAAGATTCAAGCGGATGGTATGTACTGCAACGACTGCACAGACAGAATTCTTTTACGAGAAATTGGGAGATGCTTTTTCGGAAGATTAATTGTTTAGTTGTTGTACAACAAAAATAGTGCTAATTTCACTTTATTTTAAAAAGTTGTGTGATTTTTTAATTTTAATAGCTTAACTCATTATATAAATTATTCGAACTTTTGTCATACTGTACAGGTCTAATTTTCTTGCAAAAGAAAACTTTCGTAATAATAATTCTTCAAGAAAGATTCTCTCCGTGTAGTCTATTAAGTGATACAAACGAATTTAACGCGTGAGAATTTAGTTGCTTGAAAAAGAAAAATTTTCCAATTCGAATCGATTGACGGGAAAATCGTGCGTCATTATAAGGTGTTCGCTATTATAATTCTCAGAATAGTACAGACAATCTCTCATTTACAATGAAGATCCAAACAAAAATTATGATAATTATAAATGTGACTTCCTCCGAGAAAACAAACCGTAATAGTCGAGTATCAAAAATTTAGGTATTCAAGTGTTCGTACGACTTAGTGGTATAATTTAAGCAAAAGATAAAACAATAAACGATAGACACGCAAAAAAAGAGAATCAAATACGACAAATAAGACAGTCGCGGGTGCGAAATCAAAACGCCGTAACGAAAACTACTTAAACGCAAAAAATAAGTAAACGTAAACGACTCAACGGACGACGATCTTAAGTGTGAAATAAAAAAAAACCTGCTGAGGTAAATGAAAAAAAGACAAATTCTACGTGTTAACGATTTTATTATTGTTAATAAGTTACTGATATTTATTATTACCAAATGATTAAATATGTGATAAAAGATTATATTATATATACATATATAAATATTATATATATATACATGAAACAAATGATTTAGTAGATTTCAGAGGCGGCGCGGGATACGCGCGCCGCGTCGTCGTATATCGGGGGGGGGGGGGGGGTATTATATATCCGGGGAGCGCATAGTCGGATGACGATTGGGGATGCGGACTAATGGGCCGGATTTTTTTCGGGGCATCTTCGAGGAACTCAGTCAACTGGGGCCGCCGCCGAAGCGACTCGCTCGTCGCCAAATATATCAGCCGTTCCTCGCTCGCGGTTCTGTATATCTCCGTCGGCGCGAGCTTCGAACTATTATTGCACTCGACGCTCGACGCTCATTTTTGCTTCGTCGCGATTTTTTTTTTTTTTTTCGTGTATGTCCACTGCGAGCGCTGATTATTTTTTGCTGTATACTTGAAGTGATTGTCCGACCCTTGTTTAATAAAAAAAATGATTACTTTTTCGCAGAAGTCAAAAAACTAATTCTTAAGGTTAATTAAAAAAAGATTTTTTTGATTTCGTTAAATTAAAAAAATTTTCTGATAAAATTAATTAAAAAATATTGAAGGTTTTTGCTTCATTAAAAAAGGAAATTTAGTACAACAAAAAATTTGCAAGGGTAAATTTCCACTTCAAGTTTAGATCCACTATAAATAATAATGGGCATTATTAATTAAATTTCTGAAATCAGCTTGCAACAATTGCAAACCCGATCCTCAATGTACATAACACCGAACGAATATGCAACTCAAGGTTTTTACGTTGCTCAACTGTACTAAATAAACGAACACCATTGGCCGAGTTCCTTCGAACGTCAAAAGTCGGTCGTGACTAAAACGCCGCCGATGAATTCTGTATAAAATGACGTACCTATGTTAGATGTACAATATAATATATACAACTAATGTACACCACGCGTAGCGTAAACGAGTGACGAAACAAAAGAAAAAAAGATGGTTCATCAAACGATTCACGCTAAATGAAATGATGAGGAAACTAAACAAAAAATAACATAACGCGAGGAAAACCTATCTCCTGTACCTACAATGGGACCAAACGATTTCTTTCTCATTCACGCTCGCCGATGTGAGCGCGAGGCCATCACCGCCTAGCGCGCATCACCCCCATACTCATTTTTTCTCATCCGAAATACTCGCGTCTCGAACTTGTTGCGTTCGAAGTACTTCCATTTTTTCTCATTTTATTATTTTTTTTTTTTTTCTTCAACGCATTAGCGATCGGCGACCAAGTAAAAAAAATTGACACGAAATCAAACCGAACGAGATTCGAGGTTCATCGTAGCGTGAATAAATCGGGAGCTAAGCAACAAATGCACGTGGATTGTAACAAAAAAAAAGTAAGAGTTTCGATCTTGCTGCTGTGGGTAGGTGAGTCGTTCGCTAAGCTACACTGAAGTATCGCACCGCTTCCAGGGTCCAGGAAAGGACCACGCATAATCGAATCAAATCGAAGTCATAACCTTTAGAAACTTTTTAGGGCAAAAGAAGGGCACCTCAGTCCCGCGGTGGCGAATTTAAGGCCCGTTTAGCATTTTTAAGAGAGGCGGAGGGAAATTTTTACGAAATTTAAACGAATAAATCAGAAGCACACGACTGGAACGCAAAAATGGTGCGCTAGCCCCGTGTACAGCAAAGTCCGCCACAGCTCACGTACATATCACTATTTCGGGAGGGAGGCTTTAAAAGAGCGAGCTCAGCCGCGGTCCGACTGTTTCGTATATGCGTAGACAATGATGTCCATCTATGCCAAAAAAGAGAGTACGAGAAAATTTTAGGTGAAAAATAATAATAAAAAAAAAAATAACGAGGCGAACTTTGACGGAGCGGAGTCAAAGCTGGCGCCTGTGTAAAGTCTAAAATGTTGCGGCGGCTCATCGCACCGTGGTGATTATAATGAATTACCAAACCGAATAAATAAACGTTTGTACAATAAAATATAGCGTTTTCTTTTATTATTCATCGACCGATTGATTTTTCATGTCCAGTTGATCCCACCCGATGGAGTCCTCAAATCCTATACCGTTTTTCCTCGTGACACCTCCGCCGAATCCCTGAACTTCGCGAAAGCTGAGGAGCTGAGGAAGAGAGTGAAGGCGGGGGATTGCTTCTGGATCGAGACTATCGAGTTTCCAGGGCCAAAGAAGACTGCGGTAAGGATAAAACAATTTTTTTCAGTTTTACTCACACTAAATCTAAATCTGAATGATTTTTATTTTTTTTTTTTAATTTATGTTTTTTACTTATTTTAGTAAATTTGAATAAGTTTCATTTAAATTAATGTAGATAGAAAATTAAACTCCATACGTAATAATTAGTTAAATTGTCACATTTTATTGTAATTTCTATCAAAAAAAAATTTGTGGATAAACAAATTAAAGAGTACCTATCCCTATTATATTATTTTTCTTAGTCTACAAATTTTTAACCGTATGTGACGTAATTCGAAAAAATCCGATTGATAATTGTAGGCTGCACTGCACTGTACTGTGCTGGCTCCTTTTCCTTTTCTATTCCTTCTTATTTCTTCTCGAAAAAATAGCCAACCGCATTGGATAAGTCGAGGGTGGAAACGAAACCTGAGGAAGCCGAATGCGCGCAAAAATGGCCGTCGCCGAGTAAGCACAGCGACTGCGAGTGGTCGCACCCGGCATCGTCGCTTGCAGTCAAGCGAACCGCTCAGCCGGACGAGTGCCTCGACCTGCGCGTACCCTGGAGGAAGAGGCCCAAGGACAGACTGGAGAGCAGCTACCCGGACTCCTCCGTCGACTGCCAGCCCAAAGCCTAGACCCCACGACTACTCCTGTCAATTTTAAACCGATTTCACCTTGTATTCATACTTTCGCCGTTTCGTCGTTTCTCCCTCTGTATCAATTACTACGCACACTGTATACAGAAATAAACTTGCTCGCTTTTTTTTCCCCCGCACGCGATTCGCCCACGTGTGTTAAGTCGCCGATGGGCCCTCGCTCCGGGGTGACGAAAAATAAAAGAGCGCTCCTTAATGAATGGTAACACCGTGACTGCTGTCAGCTGGTTATTTATGCCGGGTGCTGTATACACGCGGGTATTAAAATTTAATGAGCGATGCCGGATGAATTGTAAAGGCCTTTTACAACGGCCACCTCGCCGTGAAAACAGCGGCGGAACACAGGCGGCGGAGGAACGAAAGGGTACGGCCGGTACAATTCTGTCGTAAAAGTGTCACCGCGGGCCTCGATCTCTTATTTCTCATCGGGCTCGCGCGCTTCTGTTGGCCGCGGCGACGACTTCCGGCCGTCGGGACTCGAATCCGCCGCTCGATACCTCCGCGTATCGTAAAAGAAGAGTCGCGCAGGACGCGGGGCTGCGCGCGCTTATCTCGCGGAGCAATAAATGTTACTACCTGGTAAGGAAAATTAAATTGCGCGAATTGAGCGTCACACCTATGAAGCGGTTGAAAGTTGATTCAGCAACTTCTTGGACTCGTCGAATCGAATTCGTTTTATTTTTACTTTTTTTCGCCTTTTTTTCTACCAACAAGTTTATTGTAATGTATTCGGTTTTCATAATTTAGTTTATGATTGTGTATGGAGATAAATGAAGTAGAATTAAAAATTAATATGATTTTGTAAATTCGATCGTACTTTATACGAAAATGAACACAGATAACAATGTGCAAGAAATTACTAGAAAATTGATATTATATCTTGCATAAATTTGTAGACATCGTATAATAATATCTTCAGATTTTACTAAAACTTTTCTCTCGATTTGAAAAAGAGTTGGTGTTAAAACTGAGCAACAGATGTTCAATCTGTTAATTTTAACTGACGAGTCTATTGAAATAACAGATATTTTGTGTTAAGATCAAGAAATTAAAGCAGCAGATGAGGAACTCGTTTCCAACCATGTACACAATCGTTTCTTAAAAAAACATTTTCACCTAAATTTAAAAAAAAAAAAATCTCGTGGACAATAAACTCTACCACAAGCAACAAGTCTACAAATTGAAAAATATAACAATGACAACAATGGCAATCAGCGCTTCCAGCCGAAGTCTTACAGAAAAGAAATCTGGAACCCGTCGCGAGGTATATTGCATCCCGCTACCGCAGAGCAGTAAAGCGCCGGTATAGCGATCGCCGAAACATCAAACATTGATCGGACGAGGAATTTTTATGACAGTCCGGAGAAGGACGTTAGCCTTCGTTCTCTTATCTGCCTCTTTTTTTCTTTATCCCAAATGGACCAGGCCGCATCCTCGTATCTGCCTTCGGCAAGCGGGGGTTATTAAGGGCGATTCGACTACTTGTTTGCACGGGTCTTTATGCGGCCGCCCGCCTTTTATACCTGCAAGGATTGCGCCGACTCCCCGATGGACGCGCGCACCGGAATAACGCGCTGGTTTACGAGTTCCTTCTTCTCCTTCCTCGTCTACCTCTTCCTTTTTTCCTTTTTAAATTTTTAGGAGGGTTTCGGAAAGGAGTGAGCTTTTGACTGACGCTATGAGTCGGCGACTGATTGAGCGGTCTCGTGGGTCCGGGATACCGATGCTGCGGTTGAAAACAGTTACTGCGCGGCGAAAGGATCGAGTAATAAAGAAATAAATGTAAGATGAAAGCTTTTTTATCTCCGAGAATGAGATGTAAGCAACGATATTCTTATGCTGAGTCTTCGATTTTTAAGGGATGCAACCCGTTATTTGTCCGACATGCTGCCTACTCCTATATGCATTTTCTTTTTTCCAGCTTTTTTTTTATTTTTATAATATTTTTAAGTTACATAATGCAAGTTTCGATGCTATAATAAATTGATTTAGAGGAAATAAAAAAATTTGAAATCGAGGTCGAGAGAACACGATTGAGTACAGCACTCTAAAAAATGACTCTTAAATTCGGTCAACGAAGAACAGAAGCACTGTAATCTGCTGGAATTATAAACTACAGTATTTTTATTATTTTTCAAATAAACAGAAACAAACAAATTTTTATTTCTTTTTAAAGCCGTCACCTTTACTCCCGACAAATCACCACTCCCAGAAACTTTCAAAAATTTACCACGAAAACCCTCCCGTCCGCACTTGCGTTCGTAGAGGCGCATTTTTCCGGCATTTATTTAGGCGCAGCCGGCTTTCGAAACTCGGCGCAAAATCGAGAAATGACTCGGGCAAACAGGGCCGGCGTGCTCATGACGCGCGCGACTCCTCGACTGTGCGGCACCGCCGAAATCCTCCTCAAACAGCCGAGTCCGCGCCGCGCTGTTGATTTTTCTCGTTATCACCGTCGCGAGCGAGGGATGAGACGTGCGTTACATTTTTTTAACTCCATTTAAAAGGTCGGTCAGGAGCGCCTCCGCATTTTCACGCCGCGAATGCCTTTTTCTGCTTGCATTTACCTGGAATGAAGCGAAGACAATCGAAGACGACGATTCTTCTGGATTCATTGTTCGATGAGTACCAGTGATGCTTGATTTGCGAAGTACGACGTTGGAGTTTTATATCTTCACACTTCGCAGTTCGCATTGACACTTGAACGAACAGCAGACATTTTTGTCACTTTGAAAGTGATAAAGTAAAATCGTTTTTCTTTTAGTCCACTAGGTAATGGCTGTGTAATATAAATGAGTAGCTTTAAAAAAAGTTTATAAACGTTAATTTTTTTAAATGCAATTATCTATCAATAAATAAAAGCACATTAAAAAAAAGATACTTTAATTTTTATAAATTGAAAAAAATAAAAGTGAAAATATGAACGTCCATTCTGTTATTTTTCCATGATTATATAACTTCACAATAAAATAATTCACGTCACATAAATGTGAAGAAAATCACAAACACGCAATAAAAGCAATATATAAAACTAAAAAAAAAGAACCAAATCAGTACATCTCTAGCCCAAAGCAAAAAAAAAAAAATTCGCAGCCACCATAGCAAACCAATGCAACTACTTAAAAGACCTGGCAACTGGAACTCCGCAGCCTCCCGGAATAGATCCACCGTAATCGCGATCCGCACACATCCCCGTCGAAAAGAAAAAAATGTGTCGTGCCGTCCGAAATCCGCGTCCCGGCGAAATCGCGTCCGCGCGCGGGACTGCGCGGAAAATCGACGAAAAATCGGCGCATCCCCCGGATCGCCCGTACACCGTTCGGCGGGCAGGGCCGCCTTCCCCGTGGCTCGCGGCGCGTCTGGGCGGCGCCCGTCGCCGCGGCGCTATTGGCCGCACGAAATGGGCCCGGGGCCAATGGTGCCCGGCACCGCGGCTGGACCAATGGCCGGGCGGCCCCCGGCCATCGCCGGCGGCCCGGCGCTAATTAGGCCGGGCAATTAGCGGCGCGCCGCGGCCCCCGGGGGCGCTCCGCGCTTCGATCGCCGCGCAGTCCGCAGTTCGCCGGCTAGTGTGAAATATCGCGCCCTGGTGTTACCGCGCCGTCGACTCTCCGCGGAAAGGTGCGCGCGCGCGACCGAGCCAAGTGTAGCGAACGCGAGGAGAAAAAAGAAGGAGACGAGGGAAAAAAAAAAGCGCGATAGAGGCGAGAAGAGATCGCGGGTAGGAGGACGATATGCTGCCGGGCTTTTTTTTCTCCGCGAGCCGATAATTGAGAAATCCGCCGAGCGGGAGCTGAGATAAGCCGCCGCGGGACCCATGTACGACGATCTGGAGGGAGAAGGTAAACGCGATGTCGCGTTAACGCGGACGCGCGACTTTAAATCGGCGATTAGCGAGTGCGAGATCGGCAGGGTCTTCTTGACCGAGTGTTGTGCTTGCGAGGGATAATTATGTTTTCGAGGTGTTCACGGTACCTCTGGTGATACACAATGGCCAGGTTTTACTGATAACTTGATTTGTGATTCATGATTTTGTTGAGAATGTTAATTTGTTCAAAGTATTTTTTAGTTTTGTCTGACGGAGCAGTGAAGCATTACGTATTTTGTGAAACTACTGTATATTTCTCTTCCAGATGAAGAAAAACATTTCATACATTTAATTTTTCGAAAATAAATTGTGAAAATGAAGATTTTTATCAAAGAATTAAATTCAGAATAAAAATACTCCATAATTACACAATGTCAAAAGTGCAAAAAAAAAACATATTAATTTAAACAATTTTTATTTCATTATTTTTTCGTTAACATCGAATATTAATTGAATTCAGAAAACTCACTCAAATCGCAAATCATAAACTTAGATTTTTCTGTTGAAATATAATCGATGATTCTTTTATTTTTTATTCTTCATAATAATCTACGTATGCAATTTTACGAATCCGCATCTGTGCGCCGCAAAAAAAATGTACTCGCAATGACGTACACAATTTAAACTGGACTCATTGCACCATCACAGGCATAAAGATGCAGACGGTAGCATCGAGCGGCTCGGGCCAAGAAGGCAGTCCACGGGGATCGTGCCGCGGGGAGCGCGACAAATCCCGGTCGGAGCAGCTGCAGACGATTGGCGACGACAGGGAAGAGCGTCCACCCGACGGCGGCGCGACTCAGTGCGAACCCGGAGCCAACGGTCACGGACTTTCTCTCGCCCTGGAGGACCGCGAGCTTTGGACGCGCTTCCAGTGCATCACCAACGAGATGATCGTCACCAAGAACGGAAGGTTCGCGTCTTTCCTTAATCATTTTCGACGTTCAGTGGGGTGAATTGTGCACTTGGGTCTTCGAGTCGATCAGAGTATGAATGATGATTCATCAGTGACGCGGTTGTGTTAATTTAATGCTTGAAGGATGAATTTGTTGATATTAAAGTTGGTGCGGATGGTGACTGTGTAGTTGCGCGGTCGAACATTTTTTTAAATTTTTCAATTTTAAATTCAATATGTTTTCCGTAATGTTGATCGATACAAAGGGTAGTGTAAAAAAGTGTTAAAAAATTTTTATCGGGTGCATACAATTATCTCTACAAAAATTATGCAACTAAATTATCGAAAGTATAAATCATTATGCTTTACTCGTAGAAGCGAATAAAATGAAAAACATTTTTTGAGTACTTCGATTTTTTGTCGAACGTTTCCTTTATTACTTTTTCCAAATGAAAATTTAAAAATGATAAATACACATAGACAATCTTTTCACTATACAGTACCGTCGGCGCTCCTCAGATCCAACCCGAGCACTAAACCCCAGAAACCGTAATCGAACATCTTCATTTCGTAAGGCCGGACTCTTACGCGAAACTAAATAACCAATAAAAGTCATTAATCTTATCCGCCGGGTCCGCCGATAGTCGCAGCGAGTGCCAATAAATCCGAAAAGCAAAGAAAGAAAAAGGGGAGGAGATCGAGCGGAGATCGGCAGCGGCGACAGGACCACTTCGACCTAATATCTCTCGCGGCGCGCATCTACCTGTACACGTAAACCGGGAGAATAAAAACGCGGCGCAATAAAGTTTTACAACGGCGGCGTCTTGGGAACATCTCTGATCGCAGCGGGCGCGCGTGCGCTTCTTCCCTTTTTACCTGAGCGCCCGGATCGCTGCCGGTCTTCTCCCGGGCGGACGCGGGACGCACAAAGATCGGCCGACCATTAGCCCCGCGTTTACGAAACAATGGGGTTTATACCGCAACCGCACCTGCGGGAAATCTCCCTTTCATCTTTACTTTTATCGCTCTTCGGGCTTTTCACGACAGTCTCTTTTATTTTGTTTGGAAGCAATTGTGATTCGTTGTAATTGAATGTGTAATTTTGGTTGGACGTCGGATAAAGTGTGCGCAACGGAGTAAGACAAATTTTTTTATTTTAATAAATTTGAATTTTTCAGACGCATGTTTCCGGTTGTAAAGGTGATAGCGCGGGGTCTGGAACCAGCCGCTATGTACACGCTCCTTCTCGAATTCGTACAGGTTGATCCGCACAGGTAAGCTTTCAATCGCTTTTTCTCTTAAACAAATTTGTCGAGTTTATAATATCTTGCAAAATATTTTGTTAAGATATAAATGTTACTATATAAAAATAAATGTTACTTTTTTTTTCAAAATTATATAAATGTTAAATAAAATGAAAGTTATGTGTAGTTTCTAAGTTAGTTTTAAGTTATTTAAACAAGCATGGATTAAGAGGTCTTGACCATGCTTGTTTTTATCTCCAGATCGGTGAAACAGGAAATCTATTTTCCTCTGCTAGAGTTACTTTGTATTGTATTTACTTTGTAACTGTAATGTACTGTTGCTCTGGAATAAATAAATAAATAAATATGAAACAATCTTTAGAAGATACAAATTTTAAAGATCCTATAAATAAATGTGCGAAAAGTAACGAGTCTAACGTAAAAAGTTTATTTACATCTGCTTATTCGGTTCGCAGGTGGAAGTACGTAAACGGCGAGTGGGTGCCCGGTGGTAAGGCCGAAGTGGCGCCTCCCAACCCGATCTACATACACCCGGAGAGTCCTAACTTCGGGGCTCACTGGATGAAGGAGGCCGTCTCCTTCGCCAAGGTCAAGCTGACGAACAAGTCCAACGGCAACGGGCAGATCATGCTGAACTCTCTGCACAAGTACGAGCCCCGGGTACACCTCGTACGAGTCGGCGCTGAAGAGCAGCGAACGGTGAGACCGAAAGTTTTATTATAATCGACGGATTTTCGCTCTTTGTGATCACAAAACACTTTTAAACGACTGATTTTGTAAATTCGATTTATAAAAAATCCGATCACTGGAAATTGTAACTTCGTGGTTTTTAAATCGTGTAACTAAAAGTAAACAAGTTCGCTATGTTCTTCAAATAAATTATTTCTTCTACTAGGTTCTCACCTACAGATTTCCAGAAACGCAGTTTATTGCAGTGACGGCATACCAAAACGAGGAAGTGACTAGTTTGAAGATCAAGTACAATCCGTTCGCCAAGGCGTTCTTAGACGCGAAGGAGCGGCCCTCGGACTCCCAGACATATCCCCAATGTAAATATGCTATCTTTACTATACCATCGCCACACAAAAGTTTATTGCCTAAATAAACTTCGTACGGAATCGTTTTTAACGTAGTTTCAGCAAAAATGTGAATTAAATTTTATGATATTTATGTGAAGACAGCGGAGCTTGGTTTTTGCCGCAACCAGGGATGAACTACGATTACGGCGCCGGGATCGCGGTGGCCCAAAGTCAAGCTTCCACCGGTGCCTCCGGCCTATCCTCACCATGCAGCATTTCCAGCAGCAGCCACAAAAGCACCTGCAGATCCGCGCCTTATATGCTCAGGCATAAATACATCCAAGAAGGTACTCTCCACTTCTATTAGTTTACTAAAATTTAATCATCATTAAACAATTGAATCAATATAGTAGTAAACATTCTTTATTATTTTACACTACTTGGTGAAAAAAATTTTTGTTTAAAATTGTTCAAAAGTGTGTAAAAATGTTTTAAAATATTTAAAAGTGTTTAGAAGTGTTTAAAAATCATCCATTTCGACACACACTTTTAAACATTTTTGAACAAAAA
>JAXIUT010037995.1:0-13253 GCA_035586675.1 Eurytoma californica | reverse complement strand
ACTGTGCGGAAAAGTAGTGCTTTACACACTCAGAAATGGCCCAAAAAGTCGTGTTTTACGCACGGCGTGTTAAAAAAAATTTTTAAACAAATTAATTTTTTATATAAATATTAAATAAATAAAAATTAATATATGCGAAGGAGTTTAATTTAAAAGCAGATTTCATGAATAATTAATAATGTGCTAATTATTTGTTATGTTTGTTTTAGGTAAGCAGTAGAACAGCACTTTCCTTTTTCCTTCATTCGTAAGTATTTTAATACTAATAATAATAACATTGTACCTGCTATTAAGTGTGTATATTTCATATATGCTATATATAATACGTGTGTTCCTTTGATAATCCAATATTCGTACATCGCACATTAAATAACTCATAAAATTTTTATTAGCATTATAAAAGTATTAAAAATTAACGATCAAAATGCTTAAAAGCGATTTATTATTACTTTAATATTTATTACTGCTGTAAAATTGCCTATTAAAATTAAACGAATACTAGTAATTTTTAATTTAACGGGTAAGTCAGGAGATTCGGGCATGTGCTTAAGTATACAAGCGATTCATTCCCAACTTTCAAAAGATACGTTTGTCTTAAAAAAAGAAGAAAAATATAAGATTCGTTATCGCCAGAAAGTCGGAAGAAACTTAAGGCTCCTCCGTATCGCGGGGGAAACGCACGAGGGCTTATCGAACCCCCTAAGAAAAGTTTATTGAAGTATAAAGTATCGTAAGATAGTCAAGAAAAGCTCCCTCCGCCGTAAAAGGGCACATTCGCGCGTATGACGCTCGGCTGTGTTCCCTGTCCCCCCTTTTTTTTGCGTTATTAAATTCCGCGGGCGTGTCGTTAAAGCGAGGCTCAAGCTTTCCCGACGCATATATAAAATCAAGCCTCGCCGGTATTTGCAGTGCAGCCTCTCTTTATTTTCGCTCGTCATTTACGAGTTAACAGGTTGTATAAAAGTCGGCTTGATTAAAGTTGTAAATCGATGAAGCCAATCGATCTCCTTCCTTCACTGTAATCGACAAGTACAGATACTTTTTTAAATTCATCTATTTATTGTTAATTTTCGAAAAGCACATCAAGGCAAATTTTTAAGTAATTATTTTTGTCAATAATATTAATAAAAATACTCAAAGAGAAACATTTTTAATAAAAAATTATTATTATTTAAAACAGTTTTAATCCTCTAGTTTTTTCCATTGATTAAAAGATTTTCCGATAGTTTTTACTCATTTAAAAACCGTTTCTCAAACTAACCGTTAAATTAAATTGTCGAAAAACGTCGGATAAATGATTTTCAGCAGGGTTTATGTCTATTACAATTAAAATATTTACGAATCGTTTCAGAATTACCCATCCACTCAATTATAACAATCGCCATAAAAAAAGCTTTCGATCCACCGTTCAATTACAATCAACCTTTACAAAGCTCAGCTCTTTTTTGACGATCCACCTCAAAAAAGCGAAAAAAAAAGAAGACCTTAATACATCAACGGGCGGGTATACGGGGCTATTTTTCCGTTCGCAGCGTAGTCGAGCATATACGCTCGCGCGCGACTACTCGGCGCAGGCGTGGCGTCGCCGCGGGCGCGCGCCGGGGAATTACGGCGCAATACGAGGGCTTTACTGTGGCCGATATTAAAACGCCCTCGCTAACGGCTTTCCATTAACGCGCGCGAGCGAGACCGCCCGGCAAAATGAAGGGGATAAAGTGGCGCGAATGGCGCGCGGGGCGAGGGGGCATCGATTGGAAAACCCGGGAAAATTTTCAAACGTCCCGTGACGACGGGGCGAGCTGTCTTTTTACGGAATTAAAAGCTACCGGACGTGGATCAGTATTTTTTGTTTTTTTCTCGTCTTCTCACTTCGCGAATCGCGATGAGTTTTATACGTTTCGCGCCCTCGTTCTTTCTCTTTAACTCTTTTTCTGCTTTTTCTTTTTGTTATAGAATTAGAAAGAGGATCATAAAGAACGCATTTGAATTACTCAAGAATGACGGTCGTATTGAAGGTTTTTAGGAAAACTCTCGTAGGCGCGTTAAAATTGGTCAAAAATTGTTTCCATTGATTTCTTACGATGTTTTTAAAAAGGTCGGCAGTATGTAAGAGTTACGAGATTAGACGACTGGAGAAGGCCACTGGTGCTGCCGATTATTATTTAGCGCATTATAACTGATTATAAAAGATTCATGTAAATCATTGTTATTAATCTAGAACTAATGTAGAAAGAAATGTAATTATTTGAACTCAAATGTTATTACAATATCTTTTATATTCGATTACATTATTATTTAAACATAAATATCGATTTTTTAAAAAGTAATTTCATACATATATATGTTTATATTGTACTCTGTAAGAATAGAATACGAATACAATATAGGAAAAATTATGAATTGTATCGAATTAAAGGAAAAACGCAATCGCTCTGCATGAAAATTCGCTCGTTCGTACGAACTTTTATTACTTTCATCCCGCCGTTCGAGAAATTGAAACACTAAAGCCGTTTAATTGTTTCCCGCGCGCCTTGGCTCCTCACCGGAAATTCCTTTGAAGACGACTTTTAAAATACTCTTACCTTTCTTCGTAATTAAAAATTCCAGTTTGTCGCCGGCTCCCGGCGATTACCGCCCACCGCGACCTGCTCCCTTACCTTTTTGCGCGTCTTTGCCGTAAATTCTCATCCGGCGTTTAATGCCAACCTCGAGCGCGCTTTGTGCCTTCATCGGGTTTCCTCCCGAAGCCGGGGTTCCGGCGCGAGGAAAGAAAGTCGGCGCGATTTAATTGGGTGGTTTTCCGGAAAAGGGACCAGATGCTTCCTCTCACCTGCGCGCGGCTCTCCAGTCACTTTTGCGCGAGAGGGAGGGATTTTTTTTTTCTTCCCCGAGTGGAAATCGACAGTTGCGGGAATCGCGTCTAATCACGAATGAGGCGCAGGAACTTTACGCTGAAGAGTTCAGAGTTCTTGATGGGATTTCGGTTTCATGATTAAGTTTAAGTGGCTTCGAAATGATAAATTACTATTAAAAGAAATTGAAGATGCTATAAATAGAAATAATTGCTTGTAATAATTAATTTCAGTAAATGTGTAATGATCAGAACTTGAAAAGCATTCACGAAAATAAAAATTGCAATAATTCATTTTAAAGATCTCACAAACTGACAGTGTGATAAATTGCAATAGTTTTCTTGCAAAATTTACTAAAGTTTCTTTCACTATAGTTTTATTAAATTTTATTAGAAACTACGGTAATTTTTTCAACAATATCAGCTTGTGAAGACATCAAAGTTGAATACTGCAATTTTTAATATCAAGTTTGTTTTTGCACGCACGTATATGAAGTGTCAATTTTCCGTATCTAAAGTGCACTTTTTACATGTATCAGTGCAGAAAGAAAACTTTTCTTATTGTTGTTGAAAATAGTACGGTTTACAAGATTCTTGAGATCAAACTAAAAGTGGTGTTATTTCATTATATGGTATTAAAAAACAATTTCCAGAGTTTCATACAAATCGGTGACCCGGAGAGTTTATATACGAAAGCTTACAAAAAATGTGTAATCAGGACAACTCAGGAAGGCAAGCTCATAAAAAATCTCACCTTATCTTATCTTCATCCGCACTATTTTCAAAAAAAAAAATTTTAATTTGCAATAACAGCCTCTAAAAAGATGATCAACCATTTTTCTAACAATTTTTTTACAGCATATCTACAGTATTCCAAACACGCAATCTCGCACACCATACGAACACATATGGTGCAAAGTACCACAAACCGACACCTCGAAAATTGCGCGCGATAAACGATGATTCAATTTTTCTTTTTAAAGCCTTCGCTGTAATAATCCTCCAAGTGTATTTTCCGCGTTTTCATCTCGCTCCATAAAACGAACGAGGGAGTTATCGTCGGCGCGAATTTCCGAAGCAATCGACTCGGCGGATGATCGATGGCCGGCGCGTATCGTGACGCGGAGGCGTTAGGCGTGGCGCACGGAAATGGAGGTGCGGGCTTGCACTGTCGTGCCGGTGGATCGTTCGAGGATCCACGCGGGGCGCGCGGGGGAATCGGCCCTCGGACTCGATCGGAAGTGGCCGCGCGCGCCCGGCACTTCGAGCCTCGCGAACGTTTTACGAGGATTGCTTTTCGAAGATCGGAAGTCCTCGAATCGCCATATATTGTAGAAATCGAAATTTCCGTTTTTATTGGCGCTTATAAAATTACGGCTTTTAGAGTCGATCGTTATTTGATAAAGTTTATCGCCTTTATCTTTTTTATTTTGAGAGAGAATACATTCACTTCGTTAACTAAACAATATTTCTCCTGGGATTCGGTGCTTTCGTGTACGGAAAATACCGCGTTTCTAATTATGCAGGCATAAAATAACATTTTTAAGAGGAAAGTGAGTTTGTTTACTACTCAGAAAAAGCACGATATTATACGCAACTAGTGCGCATGATGATTCGTGTACTCGTCTCGTTTAGGCGACGAATCCGGCTCGTGCAGGAATCACCTATTTTGCATACTTGTTGAGTAATGTACTATTACTAATTAATTATGTGTAAATGCGAAAAATATTCAATACTTTTACTTTTGTTACTAAAAGTAATGGTGTTACTCCATATTAATGACATTGAATATGGTCTGATAAATGAAGGTATCAAAATTTATATACTTCGAATAGAAAATGTAAATTTTCAAGCAAATGCATTGCATTATGATGAAATTGAAGCTTGTAGTTTTAGATTGGAAAACTCGAATCTTGAAATTGATGAGTGTAAATTAATGCTGTCTCCTTTTAGAAAATACAGCGATGATATACTTGATGTCCGTGATTAAAGTCCCTCATAATTTTGTTTTCGCTCAACTAATAGTAAATGTAAAGCAACCAAAAACTGATCGATAATCGGCGAAACTCAATCTGTAGCCAAACGAAGAACGGCGTCGTCACAAAGGAATGTAAATTTTGTAAGACACTCGTACCTCAAATAATTACGACATTTCGGAATGAATAGGAGTGAATCCACTTCCTTCGTTTGAATCGAACAAAGGGAATAACCCACACGCACTTGCGTCAGCATCGCGAAAATGACGCAAAACGCAGGACAAAAGGGGCAGAAGGAGAGGACGTCGTCGGCAACATCGCGACGCGCGGTATTTACTGTCCGCGATAAAACGTAACCGACCTTCCCTCTTTTCTTTCCCCACCTCGCTCGGCGCGTGAAAAATTCATCGTCGCGCCTTAAGGACCGTCCGTTTTCTCGGAACGGACAATTTCGCTCGCGCGGAAGGAGCTTTCATATGCAAACAATCGTCGCGGGAGGGCCCGCGGAGAAGGATCGTCCCGGGATGATTTCCTGCGCGCGCGGAATCACGTCGTTGCGCCCGACGTTTTCACTTTTACGGGAAGACGTAGTAGCGCGGAGTTTTAGTGCCACGCGAGAAAGTAGTCACTATACACGCCGGATCGTTTCGAAGTTAGTAGGTTGAAATGCAATGAAAAATTCATTCCCCCCCTTTTTTTCTGGTTTTAAAATAATTATGGTATGATGGAAGGTTTTGTATAACTCTACAGTTTTTAAATTGTTAACCGCGTTACAGATTTTACTAAGCGTGATGAAGGCAGTGAAAACGTTGTGAAAGGGCCGTATTTCCGAATAAATCTGGTTCGCTGGATTTTACAATTCATTATTCTGCTTATTATACGTCTCAATTAAAGAATTTGACGTTAATAAATGATTTTTCATTTCTTTTCTATTTTTCATTACTGAGAAATTGGAATGAAATGACTGGGCCATTTTTGTCTTTTATTCTCCAATAAATTCGTAATATCGATTGGTGAATACAAAAGTTTTACAAGCACAATTGGCGCGGAAAAATATTTTCCAATTTCTCAGTTGATCGCTAATAAATGAAAAAGGGTTTTCTTTTTAATCGTCTTCTGTGTGCTTATTCTACTCTACTTTCTACGAACCTACATTTTTGGTAATTAAAAATTTAATCTCTAAATGGAAACATTTCTAGTCTACGTTATTTAGGCTGATATTGCATTAGCAATACGAGAAATTTCAGAAAATTCTTGTGTGCTTTTTTTCGATTAAATATGGGTGTTGAATTTTGAAATTCAATAAAATTTTGATATTGAATGCCGCAAAAACCTAGGGTTGAAATTTAATTTCTTTTGTTACGTTTTGCTTTTTACAATGTTACTTTTAGTCCTATGAAATTTAAAAATACAGTTATAATTTGTATCATATTAAAGCGAGTACACTGTGTCTTATTTTAATTAGTGAAATAATGAATATGTCAAAATTGATTTTTCAAGTTTCTAATAACAAATTCGTAACAAATGATAAAGGTAACAATTCAAGCATAGTTTAGTATCGAATTCCACGTGATCTTGACGCAGTGCCTCGGCGATAGACTTATCAATTCTCATTGAGTGCACTTAATTTTAAGTAGATGAAAAACAAGTCGTACGTGGGGTGAGTTGCTATCAAAGACAACGATCAATCAGGGCTGATATCAAGGAAAGTCAACATCGAGCCCCCGTCACGAGGGCTTTGTCATTGTTTATTCATATCGCTCGCAGCCTTTCTTTATACGTCCCCCCCGTCAGCCTGCACGTGTATGCGCAGCGAATCGTTACGCGTTTTTACTATCACCGGTGCCCCGTTCGATGACCGATTTCATGTTTTTTTCTTCGCTGATACCTTTTTCACGCGCTGATTAATCGTGAAAAGTTCTAAGTTAAGCGTTTTCTTGTTCTCTTCTATTCGTCATTCTGCGTTTGATAACAATTGATCAATGCTTACGGAATTGAATGCTTTTCGTAATAGATACCTTTCATTAATTAAATGTAATTGATTATACAACTGATTGTGTTGATTAATTTAGTATTGATTGAAGATTATTTATTATTTTGCTTTTAAGTTTTGTTGTAAATTTTTTTGATCCTGTACATAAACATCCATTTAATTATCTGAGTAATTGATTAAAAAATTAAAAAATTCACGGAAACTGAACAACTGTAAAAGTCGTAGCTAAAGCAATAGCTAATGATAGTACAATTTTTTTTTAATTTAACTGACAGACGCATCCATTTTTCAAACCAATTAGCGATCGGTTACAGATGGCATCGTCGTGAACAAAAAAATAATCTAATGAGCTGCTCGGGTATCTATGGTAACGGACGTGGATGTGACAGGAAATCATCTCGAATTCTAAAGCCGATCCGCACGTTGATTTAAAAACCAGACACCTTTTCCGTTCGGCGAGTCTTGTTCTCGATTTCCCTCTATTTTTCGAAGAAAGAAAGACTTGACAAAAAATATGATCGATAATACAGCATCTTAAAAATGTTGCAATACATTTTTCACGTGACGCTAGATTTATTATTTTGTTTTTATATTTACAATGCGCTGAAAAAACGGAATGAACTGTTAAGGAAAAAAACGAATTTTCAGCCGGTCGCGAAAATGATACTTTCAGCCCCGCGTCACATTGAACATTCTTTTTTAGCTAAGCGCCGTCCACATCGTGTGTTTCAATCTCGCGAAAAAATGTTCGAATTGTCGCTGTTTACGAAAAGGCTAGATACAGCTACCTTAAGAGCGGTCGAATTCGCGAGGAATTCGCGAGAAATTCGCGCTGTACTTTGAAAACAACAAAAGAATTCCATTGTTCGTTTCCGCCGGCGCGACGCCTTTTCTCGGCGCGCAATTCAAAAATAGTCGCGACGAAGGTTAGAAAAAAGAAGTGTCTTCGAAAATCGCTGCCGCCCGCCACTTTCATCAGCCTCGCGCTTTCCCCGTGTGTACACAATGGCTCGCTCCACGTTTTTGGATCCGGGATGAAACTTTTCGATTATTTGCTCTACTTTTGTAAAATTTGCTGTCTTCCACGTCGCTGTTGAAAGGTAATCGAAATTTCCACGTGCAAGCGGAAATTTCATTCTTTAATCTAAAAACTTTATTAAAAACTTGAAAAATATGTGATCTTTATTTATTATTATTAATTCATTATTATTTTATTCATTATTGTTCAGTTCTGAAAATATGAAATGTGAGAACGTAACAATTTAAATTATTAATTCTCTACGGTGAACAATACAGTTTCTCTCATTGTAATTCGTTGCTCGTTGGTATTACGTAAAACTATTGTCAAGATATCGTTTATTGTAAGCTTGACTGTTCAATTATTTCAAAGCCCTATAGTAAAAGCGGAATAGGCATGGGAATCTCATTCGAGGCACCCGGGTACGTAATCACGATGAGCGACGTAATTCCGTATTCGTCCTCTTGTCCTTTTTTATTTCCGTCCGATCCACCCTTCCAGCTTTGCATTTTACGCGCCCTTTGTTTCCACCCTTCAGGTGCAGCCTCTTACTCTGTTTTCCCCAGGAAAGATACGGTGCGGGAGATCGGAGCTTTCAGCTCTCCAGTCTCAAAGCGATCTCGCGCGTTCCAACAAACTTACTTCGCGTTTCTTTTACCCTCTGCCTTTAAAAAAAGAAATTTTAAACTTTTATGTGCGAAACTAAATTCTATATTTTTTAATTCGTAGGTTTATCTAATTTGTTTAATCGTAAATGGGTTAAAATCGGTTTAATACACGGTTAAAAAAATTAACATATTTCGTCTGTTGAAATAGAATAAAACACAAACGTGTGTTAAGATGTACACTACTGCGCATGCGCTATTTAATGACATATATATGTGTGTTAATAAGGAAAGTAAAACACATAATCTTTCAGTGGCATACCCGGCGTATGTTAATTTTAACACACGAAAAAAATAACATATTATTAATACGTTTTGAACCGTGTACTTACATATTATTATAGTCTAATGTCAATAAAGATTGAAGTTCTTCGGCTGTAATACAGTAGTTCGGTAAAACGACACAACTTTTAATAAAAGATAGGTAGAATTTTTATAAATTAAACTGCACCATTTTATGACAAATATAAATTATTTAAAAAAAGAAAATAAAATGGTTGAAGGATTTATCGGTTGTCCGAGCTAAACAAATATTTTTTACAATAAGCCTATATATTCTAGGCTCTTAAATCCACGGACGCGAATATTCAATGGCTGGCTCTTAAAGGGTCTTAGAAACAAAGAAGGAGCTACAAAAATTCATTTTTCACCCGAAATATTTTCAACGCCCTGCATGTATATTTCATGAATCCACCCTGGCGACTTATCTATTTTCAGACGCCACTATTTTTCCACTTCTGTTTATCCTTCGCGTCTTTGTTGTCTATCCATCACCGCGCGGCCCGTTTGCATTTCGTTCGACGATGCGGTGTTCGCAACGCCCCTCCCTCCGTCTCTCCCTCTCTCTCTTCCTCGCTATCCCGTCCGTTATCCCCAACACCCGGGGGCGAAATCGATCGATTTTCCGCGGCTCGTGTCGCCGGCTTTTTACGAGTCCCACGTCGGCTACCTGTAATTGAATTTCTATCCGGGAATCGAATCCCCGATCAAAATTCGATACACGCCGTCGCTGTAATTTTTGCCCCTTTTTGTACCTCGCTCATAGCGTCCGCTCTTGTTTTCCCTTTTCATCGCGCTTGTTTGCAATGCCTGATGAGGGCGCTTCACTACTTTGCTTTCTTAATGTCGAACCGTTTGTATCGCGACTTTTATTTATTTTGGCGGAATCAATTAAACCAGCTCGCCAGGCTATCGAGGCTTTAATTTGAGAAGATTTGTATGCAGTTGACACGTGTTTTCTAGTCAATCTAAAAAAGCAATTGATTTGAAAAATTTTAGTTCCGAAGTTTTAATTAAAGTGCGAATGGAAAAGTTAAAATTTAAAATCCGTGTACACTGAGAAAAAAACAGATGTAGTTAATATAGCACATAGTTCTATCATAGTCCATATGGTATCAATGCTGCTGATATATGTTTTCTTGAAAATGCTGATTATATTAGCAATAAAAATATGTTATCTAATACTGCTTTTTTTTTAGTTTTCTCAGTGTAATGTATATTTTTATTTATAATTACTTTAAGGTAAATTTTTGCTTTTATTGCATAGTAAAAGAAAGGAAAATTTTTTAAAATAAGCAATTATTTGTGCAATACAAATCAATATTAAAAATATTTAATTTTTACTTCTGGGCGATAGTTTATCGTATTTTGCAGGGCTTGTGGTTCTTACTCCTAAATCTGATTAAAAATTTAAAATTTGTAAAATAAAAAGTTTCAAAAAAATTTATGTTACAATAATTAAACAAACCTTATTTCATAAAGAAAGTTAATTTTTATTCTCAAATTAAAAGCAGCCACGCAAACACAATGAAAAATTATCCACTTTGCCGATTAGTCACTGTAACTCTTGATAAAATCGAGCCGGTGTCTCGCTTAAAGCAGTCCCTATGTGACGCGAGCCCAGCAACGCGATACCCTCGCCAAGTTTACCTCGTATCGTATCATTCTGGCTGAGATGAAATTCGACGAGGCCCCTGCCCGCGTCGTCGCTCCGACCGAACTTCCCCGGCAACTTTCGCGTAGGTATAACGGCGCGCAGGTGCGCAGCCCAAAGGGCACACCGACGTCGGGGGCGCGCACACCAATCTCCCCCTTTACGGCCGCGCTTTTGTTTGCACTTGCCTCGTCCGACTCGTAAGAGGAATGCGAGCGCTCGGAGCGCCCTAATGACGAGACGATGACTAAATAACCGGGGCCAGTCGCACTTGGTAAATTTCGCGGGCGCATAGTTTTGCATCTCTAACAAATTTTTTTTTTTTTACGACCGTAAGGTGAAAAGAACTGTTGAATTTTCGTGGCTCTAGAGCGAGCGCGAAGGTCATACTTTCTACCTTATGGCGAGATATGGACACTGCGTCTGTTGAACAGACAGGGGTAGTCAATTTTTGGGTTGATTCTGGTTAAAAAGAAATAGTATATTGTGCAATTAGGGGGGAAATGACCATCTTCCCTTTGTTGCACACTGTCCTTTTTTTAATAAGTGTATGATAGGCCCTTTTTTATTTATTAAATGTAATGAAAAAAAACAATAAAATGACGGTATTACTTTTTATTGAAATTTATAAAAATATTACATTTTTGTTTAATTTGTTATAGACAAAAAATAAAATATTAACACCTATGTGTACGAACGCATAAAGACGTATACATTCCCCCCTGGCTCAGCGGAACGGAGCGGATATAACCTGCTTTGTGCCCGAATTGCGTAATGTACCTATTTTCAGTTTTTAAAAGAATTTTAACCCTTAAGGCACACACAGTATAAAAATTACCCTCTTTTTTAAATACTCATATATTTTTATGAAAAATTAATATTTTGACACTGTAGAAAAGTTGAACTTTAAGAAGTACTAGACATAAACTACCAAAGTACCGTGTGTGTAATACGTAACTTTTTGAAGTGGGTACCTTTAAGGGTTTTTGCGAGCCTGCGCTCGCATGCGTGCAATTATCCCGTAACTAATTTAAAATGACACCATGGATTCGCTCACAATTTTGCATACAAATTGAATTCAATTATTAAGAGGCTGTTTAAAAATTTCATGCTCTTTGGCGGCAGTTTTTCTCGTATTATGATAGAAGGAAACACAAGAATCTTTTATTTTATGATTGTTTATATTTAATTTTCAGTAACCTACCGATGTAGTCTATCTGCGCGCAAAAATTTGACTTGGTATCGATATTTTCTACTTAGGCTGCCAACTTTTATAAAAAGACGCATAAACTTCAATTAATAAATAAATTTAAGGCACTTAATAATAAATAACATTGCAATCGGATAAATATTTAACCTGCCCCTCCCCTGAAATGTACACAACTCACACTATTTCTCAAGCAAAGTGGCAATGAACTCTCAAACTGTCAAAGAATATAAAGATCAATCGGGCAAGCTCCGCAGGGTCGATCCATCAGCGTAACTCCTCGAGCGCCGAAACGGCACCGCGCGAAATCACTCATAACCGGTAATAAAGTCTTCCAGCCGCTCGAGGCACGCAGTTGTCCCGGATGAATCGGGGAACTGGCCGCGGCTTGCCGCACTGCGAAGTTGGAGCGTTCCAGGGGGGCAGGGCACGGCGCGGTGTTGTCGAAGGACCCTCGTTGACGCGCGTGCAGCCAGACGCGAGGGTCGTGACCCGGGCCGAACTGAAGTAGCCTCGGCTTTCGTCGATCGTTCGAGTATAATATTCGCTCCGAAGCAGCGTCTGCGCGGCCCATCGATGAGACGGCTTTTGGAATCGTCGAGTGTTTGACTGTCGCGTGTTTATCCACGAGTCCGCTCGTTTCGATGGGTCTTAATTTATGGGCTTTGCGCGGCAGCGGGAAGTCACCCGGAATGGATGTCACGCTGGCTTGCTTCCTAACCCCTGATCCGTGCTTTATTTCGGCCTACGTTAATGAGGCTTTAGATGCAAATGTAGTTTGTAAATGCGAGATGATCACGTTGAGGGAATGTTAAAATGTATTTCGTTCTGTTTTTTTTTTTTTTTTTTTTTTTAAATAAAATTTGTTATAAATATTCTTTTAATTAGCGTTTATTATGAAGTGTTTAGGAAAGAGAGGGGAATATGTAACGATTTGATAACTAGTCAGCATTGGGATAGAAATTCTCGACTACCGTATAAGTAAGCAACAGAGCGCGTGTAAGGGAAAAAGCTGTAGGAGCGAGTGAGACAATGAGATCGGTAAGCTTGGAAAACCGTAAACATTTATTTTTGAATTAAAATTGCATCGCTATTATAAGGTCGATTGCTCCTCCAGGCTTTGAATATTATGTTCTTTTTCTGAAAGTTTTAGACAAATCTTGATTCTTTGGCTAACTAAGAAGTTTTCGTGTCTATTTTTGCACGTTTGGTCATTGCGCTCATGTTAAAAGAAGTAAAAAAGGCTAATTTTTATCGTCCATATCTCAAAACCGACGTGGCCAATTGATCTAGAATTCAATGCACGAGAATGGCAATGCATGAACTTCCTTTTTTTTAAGTTTAGGCATTCTTGAAAAAAATCGATTTAGGGGACCTTAAATGTCAATAAATAGACAATAAAAATTTGTAATACTGAAATTAGTTTGAGAAAAATGGTTGCATATGCAGGAAAACTCATTAAAGAACTCATTATGTAGGGAAAAGCGGGTCATAGTGGGCCTTGGGGTAATGTGAACCTTCGGGGCATAGTGAGCCACCCCATTAAATATGTTGCATTTGGTGTGAAAAACATTTATTAACAAGTTTCATTCAAATTAAAGCATTTTGAA
>JAXIUT010037974.1:0-13260 GCA_035586675.1 Eurytoma californica | reverse complement strand
CGCTTCCAAACACCTCAAAAAACATTTATAATATGTTTTTACAAAAACTTCAAAAATCACTATTACAAAGCTTCCTCCAGGAGGAAGCAAAAATGTTGTTATAGCACAATCATTATTTTTATTATTATTGCTGAGTATTTGTGCATAATAGATTTATAATTTTATAACAAAAGTATCTTATTATCCGATTCTTATAAAGGAAATTGTTATTTATATTTCAGAAATTATTTTAATTTGCTAACCTTTATAGAACTACAAAAACAATTTCTACTAAAAATGACAAAAAAAATATAAGTAAACCAAATAAGAATTTTGGTCGAAAGTATTACGTACAAATGATTAAAATCAGATGTTTGAAACATTTTCAAGTCATTAGGAGCAATTTTTCTTTAAATTATCAAATAGGAAAATCAGTATTTAGGGACCATAATTTTGCATAATGAGCAAACTTTTTCTAGACAAGGGTATAAGTTTCTTACAACTAAACTGGGTCGATTTTCGTCGACGATGTAGGGGCCGCTCGTACACTAATTAAAAAACATTATCACTATTATCTACTGTGCTCGTTTGCTCGTACGAGTTGAAAAGTAATAGCGCAAACAAACAACATATTTGCATCGGCTGCTGAAAAATATGTCAGTTTAATTTGACGCAAATCGCAAAACCTTTGCTCCGATGATTAACTACTCTTAAACCAACTATTGACGCAATTATGCTCAAAAAGATGATTAAGAAACGGCCAACACTAAAGTCATCCAGAAAACAAAGTGCTTGTGTATCGATGCTTTGACTGAGAAAAAAGTTTGAACGAAACCTACTTGGTTTATACCAGATTGAATAGTCCCGTCACTTTGACGTTGTGCGCTATTCATTTTTGATTGATTATCGACGAAACTTCTTTGCGAGGCCGACGCTTTTTTAAACAGATTTTTTCACTTTGTGTTTTAAGCCGTGCGCTGGACTCTAAATAACGTTTTTCTCTTATTTCTTCTGGACACGAAAGAAACAGTGTAATTATGCCAATAAAGCACTTGTTAAAGCAGTTGCATTGCTAAAACTTTTTAAATCCAAGTTTACAGAAAAAAAATATTGTAAAATTGTTTAAAAATTACTGATATTTCGTAAACAATTATCTTACTTTAAATTAGTTACAAAAAATGATTAACTACTTATACGTAAAGTTCCGCAGATTGCATGTAAAAATTGTTTTTTAAATTACTTACAATTGGTATTCTTGATCGTACATTTTACTTTGGGAAGTACTCTTTACACTCGTTAGGTTATTACTAAAACATAAACTACTGTTAAAACCCTGAAATAAAAATAAGAATCGGATAAAGACAGGTATTTCATGTACTGTAATAAAATGAAAGTATACTGATACGTAATGATTTCGCTATTGCTCATACTATTTTTTTACAAATGAAATTTTATTTTAAAATTAAGAAAATGAAAAATAATAAATTAATTAAAAAATTGCTAGTGAAAGACTAAAAATATAAATTATTCAATAAATAAACAATTGTAATGTAGTGTGCTGTAGAAGTAACAAGTGTCAACCAGTGTAACAATAGTATAAAAAGCTCAAATAAGTTCAGTCATTCACTGGAAAAAATTGTTACGATCGTTATAAATTTTCAGTTTTTATAATAAAATTTGTCAAAATTATAGGAATTTTTACAAAATTTATAGTTTACTATATAGTAACAAAATATTCCAAATAATGATGATTACCCATTCAATAAATACAATTTTTATTGCATAATTAAATATACGAAAGTGAATCTCGAAACCGATAAGTATCACAATATAGTAAGTATTATATTCAGTTATAAAATTAAGTAAGACTCTTAACAAAAACATTTTCGCACTTGCCGTATCTACTTGACTAGTATAAAAAATGGATAAAAAATTTAATTCCCGAAAAAAAATACAATAATAAATGTACTATTATTTATTAAATATTCCATTATTATTTAAATTTCTGTACAACCACATGCACAGCTTATATCTCATAACAGTATATATAGAATAGTAGAATAGTTTATTTATTGTAAATTTCATATTTACAAATGGTTAAAATTTTCGTCATCTATAGTACATTTGAAAGAGGTAGAAAAAAACAATATTTAAATAAATAAAAGATTTGTAATACTGACTAGTCATTTATAAGTAACGTTAAAAACAATAAAATAAATATAGGTATGTATAGCATGAGCTATCGAAAGGACACGTTGGGCACATCTCCCGATGTGGCGCCCATCGTCACGCGCCGTGCATCTCCATAGGTACACACACGTATGCGCATACGGACATCCCCGGGCCCCTCCGCATTCTCATGCAAATCGTCCCGCGGGAGTGCGACTCCCGATGCCGCGTGGCCGGGCGCCAGTTGCAAGTCAAATTCTCGGAGACCGACTCCCCCCCCTACCTTCCCGCGACCTTGGGTAACCTTCGCCGCAGCTGCGGAGGTGCTTATACGCGCCATACACAGCGCCCCGGGCGGAGTTAACGACGTTCCCGGAGAAATCGCGTGTTGCTCCCGGTCCCAGCGTATCCGCTCCGTTACCACTGGCCGCTAATCTACTTTGCCCGCCGCTCGAGATACACTGGAGGGCCTTCTGCGCGCCGGCGAGCTCCGTTTCCGTTCCGATTTTCCTTTTCAGCCTCGAGTGTCTTATCCAAGCCCAGTCCGACCGGTGATTCGCTTATCTCCCCGAGTGCAAAGAGTATTTCAATTCGGCGCTTCTTCCGAAGTTGGGACGAGGCTTTTTTTTCGTAAAATTTACGCGAAGGTCATCGTGAAAATTGGGTTGTTTGCAAGAAAAATTTTGTTCGTACTCGTGTGATGGACTATTGAGTAGTATAATAGAAACATATTTTCTCTTTCTTTAAGGGGATCTTATACCTAAAATTTTTTTCACGTAAAATTATCTAAAACAAAAAAAGTAAAATATTTATTAGAATTTAAATTTAATATTATAAAAGTATATTGCATTCCTGATAAAATGGGTTTAGTTAGAAGTCTCTAGCCCCATTTTATATTAAATTATGTCAGTTTTCGATATTTGGCTGGTGTGACACTTCCAACTGCAATGGATTGATTAATTTTCATGAGGTTTGGCTTAAATCATTGCTAATTTATGCCTTTATGGTGTGAAGAGTTGTATGAATTAAAATTTTTTGATTAAATATTTGAAAGAGTACAAAAACTGCATAAATTCATAAAATTGATGAAATTTCGGTAGTTATTGGATTCTTTCAATTATTTAACCAAAAATTTTAATGCACACAACTCTTCACATAAAGACATAAATTACCAATGATTTAAGGCAAACCCCATAAAAATTGATCAATCCGTTCAAGCTGAAAATGTCACACGAGCAAAATTTCTGAAACTGACATAAATTAATATAAAATAGGTCTACAGACATCTAACTACACCCATTTTATCCAGAATTCAACATACTTTTATAACATTAAATTTAAACTGCAATAAATATTTTATTTTTTTTTGTGTTAGTTAATTTTAAGTGAAAACAATTTTAGGTATAAGACCCCCTTAATTTGATGTGTATTACATAAATTACTCTGAGTTACGAGTTATTGCAACCTTGAATAAAAAAAGAAAAAAAAATGGGAGTTAAGTCGGCCGATTGACGGCTGCTATAAAGCAGCAGTATCAACTTTTAAAACATGGCAGAAACTCAATAAAAAAACGGAAGAAATTGCTATTTTTCCAACTCATGGTTTAGTGTGTTAATAGTTTGAAAACTGCAAGTTTCCGCCTTGCTTTCAGGTAATTTCTGCGAGTTTATTCAAAGGTTACGTTAGTACTTCGTCAAAAATGGAAAGATGGGACACGGCATTAAAAAAATCAGTCATATTACTTTGGAATGAAAAAATTTATATGCATATAGGTCGCTATTATACAAAATTTTCAAAAAAATATTGGAAATATGTTATACCTCGAAGTCAATGAGTTCATACCAACTGTGAAAAAATTAGTACAATATGGACCTTTAAATTTAGGCTCTGGAAAAAAATAAAGAACTGTAAATAAATAATTCTCTTGATTAAACAAGTTTTTTTTTTAATTTTGTTACTAATTTGAATTTGAATTAGTTTTTTAATATTATTTTGAAATATTTCTGATACTCATATTTATAGTTTAATAATGTTTACATGACGCTCACTCCATTGTCTCCAAGTTGTTAAAGAATAGGCTGCGAAGGAAAGCACATTTAATTTATTCCCGACGAAAAGAAGCACATTTCACTTATTTCCGACGAAGAAAAGCACAATACAAATTTGCAACAAAGAAAAGCACTCTTCGGAATTTTGCCGCGAAGAAAAGCACATTTGGGAATGTTCAAGTTTTTATCACAAAAATCTCGCAAAATGCCTATTTGCGGGTTTTTCAGCACAATTTTTGAAAAGGACGTTTATTAAACGGTTTTAAAACGTTTAACATTTTTGAACAATGTCCGTTGTCACGAAATGTACTTTTTTTCACTGGAATCTTGTGAAATGTGCTTTTCTTCGCGGAGACCGTGAAATGTGCTTTTCTTCGTTATACGTAATGGTATTAGATCTTTAAGATGTAGAATAATGAAGTCATTGGAAAATAAATAGTGTTAACTTAAAAAACGAAAAATTGTGTTGATTATTTTCCAATACATAGCAAACTGGTATAATAAAATCTAAAGAAAATTTTCATGATTCTTCATTATTGCCGATTCACATTGTCAATTTTTGTGAAAAATCATAGAAAATATTACGAAAATTCGTAAGAATTTATTTTTCTCGAAAATGATACCACAACGTTCACACGATGATTTTTACGCGAACTCTACTAGAAAATTCTCTCGGTGTAAGCTCCGAAGGTGAAAGTATTGATGCTAATTACCTTCCGGTGTATATTATACGCTTGGCCTTTTTTTTGCAATAACCGATCGTTGCGCAAATTATGTGTCGCCAAGGCTGTTCGTAATGCACTTCTATAAATAAGCCTTAGCGATCATTAGTATTTACCTTTTGTCCGATGCCCGATCGTATCGCGGGTATAATGAAATTTTCGTCGGGCGGTGAAATCACGAGATTAAGTAACGAGCCCAAGACGAGCCGCCGCGATGCGGGGATAACTTATCGGTCGATCCCGGGCCGAAATGAAGGCATTAACCCATTTTCGGCCACCCCATTAAGGCCGCATTTCGACGGTCCTTCCGACGAGCTTGTTTCTTTTCGTGAATCGGGATTTCGCATGCAACTCGTGCGTTTCGCCGAAGGAAATAAAATTTCGATCGCAAACGCTCGGATTTTTACGACTCCGTATCAATTTCAAACTTAATGACCTTATGTATCTATATCGGTAATCTCGTTTATTAGGTGTCGTTACCAGCATTCCTTTTTGAATATTTTTTTTTTTTACAGAAGCTTGAAAGCGTCGTAAAAACTAGTTGCCCGTCTGTTGTTTTAGAACCTTGAAATTGTAATTCTTAGCAATTTGTTTTCATATTTTTTACGATCGGATGCACATTTTTTTCTTGTGAAGAACAGGATTAAGGTAGCGAAATTAATTATAAATATTTGCTGCATATACATTACTGATAAAAATTATTCACAATATTAAAAAACACTTACGACCTATAAAAAATAATTGCCCTTTTACTTAATCAAATGTGGAATTTAAAAAAATTAAACTCGCCCGTGCAAATAACAAAATTATAATTGACAAAAATAATTTACGATAATACCAGTAATGAGTTTATGCGCTTATTAAGTAAAACGTAAACTCCGTTGAAATGACAATTTTGAAGTTTCCACATTATTTCAGGCGCAGCTATTCAAGAATATTCGATATATTTTTTCTTCCTGGAATCAAAACATGGAGAAACTTTTTCAATCACAATTACCTACTATTTATGTAAGATTAAGAGCACCCGAAACTTCGGTCTTATTCAATTCTAGCAAAATAAACAAGCAATTTCAAATGTTTGGGAAATGACTTCGATGATATTTTCATCCACAACAGCTCAATATAATAATTCTGGAAGTTCCAAATTAAATTAAATGATTAGGAAATGCTGCCTAATATTGAAAATGTTATATTCATTTATAATATCTGACTATTTTTTCTTTTTTTCTTTTCTTAATCTTTTTCTTTTTTTCTGTTATTTTGTTTAATTATTTACAAAACAATTTTAAACTCTAAAATAATAAATAAATATTCAGAAGTTTAATAATTAACTAGAAAATGTTAAGAATTAAAAATATTCCTTGATCAATTATTTTAAAATTAATGTTTTTATAAAAAGAAATTTTTTTTGTGTCGGACAACTTTTCATACCAAAAGGTCTTAATGCATTAACTACATTTTTCTAAACTCAAGAACTGAGAGTATTGTGGAAAAAAATCAAAGATGTAGGGTTTCGATCCAGAACAATGGTTTTGGACTCATCAGTAAAGCACCACTATTTCTGTTTTATACGCGTATCACCTCGATGTTACGGCCTTACGGTTATAAAGTTATCTATGTTTTTTAACATAAATTAGTTAAGTAGAATTTTTAGAAACTTTGTATAAATTGAAAATTTATCTAGTCTAACAGCAAATATGTTTGCTTATTCAAGTTTGGTTCCTCACGTCTTACAACTAAAAAGTCACTGTTTTAGATTAAAAATCGCATTTTAGAGGCAATAAACGTCGCACTAAAAAGATAATAGTCGAGTGACTTTTCAGTCCATCCAGTGATAATCTACTTTCCAGCTAAAATGCCCAATCCCGGCTTAAAAAAAGGTGAATTCTCAGAAAGAAGCAATGCGTGCCGCGTTAATAAAAAGAAAACTTTAATAATTCCCAACTTTCCATTAAAAATCTCAAACTTCGTTCCGCAGAATCATTGTTGTCCACCGATCCGTCGATCGCACCCAAAGCAATTACCCATTATTGCATTAATCCATTTACTCGCGACAACCCAACTCATAAACCAGCACTTCGCACGAAAACAAGCGGCTTATTTCGGAGATTAACATGTTGGGAACACCCCCACCCATCACGCAACCCTTACCCTATCCATATTGGCCCGTACGTTCGCGCGAACGCCCCGAGGAAAACACACAATTTAACTCCCCTTAAAAAAAAGAACACCGAAGCATCTCGAAAAGAAATGAAGCCACTCTGCCGTACTTTCCTCTCGATATAGGGACGATGACGCGGCACACTGCAGCGGGCGCTCATCCCCCGGCCGGTCGACGGCTTAGCGGGCGGTCCCGGCCGGATTTAAGGGTCGAGAGCGCCGTAATTCGCGACGACGGAAATGAGAGGCGTCGTGGCGCGCACTCGACCCGTAAAACCGACGGAAGAAAAAAGAAGTGGAGAGGATGCGAAACGGCTGAATCTTGGGTTCTCTACGAGGACCGGGAAGACAGGGGAGGCGGACGTCCAGGCGAGGGAATGGACTCACTCTCTCCCTCCCCCCCTGCGTAACAACTTAATGAGCTTTCATGCATTGACGGTTTTGGCATGACTACGCTCGAATTTATCAGCGGTAATCTCGCCGTGACGCCGACGATAATATTTCTTTCCAGGATCGACGATCTTCTCTTTGGAATATATAGTTTTCACGCGTGGCCGCTTGGTCCACGTACTACGGATTTCTAGTAAATATAAAATTTATCGCCCTCGGAGACATCATTCGTGTAGTTTTGAAAAAATGTAATCCGTATTTCTTATTTACGGCGTATGCTGACTTATAATAATTCGAATATACTCAAAATTAATCTGATATGTAATTCGTTACTCTGTTATTTGTAATAACAAATTTGAATTTAAGCATTATAATTTTACTATTTAATTACGAAAATGAGAAAAGTATTGCACAAGTTAGTCGGTGTAACTGCAGGTCCAATCTATAGGTTGTAGGTTATAATAGTTATTATACCTTAGGTTACAATAAATACAATAGGTTACATTATAGTAAGTATACTTACACATAACAATATAAGTATACTTACATCTATCACATTGTATATAATGTGTTAGATTATAGTAGGCATAATGTGTTAGGTTATAGTAGGTTTAATATATTGGATTGTCGCGCAGACGGGAGACAGGAGATATAGGAAAAGGCTAAACTATAAGTGTGTATATTAAAAAATTGGTTAGGTTATGATAGGTATAATAGATATGTTTATAACAGGTACAATAGATTAGGTAATATTAGGTATAATAGGTGCAATAGAATAGGTATAATAGATTAAATTATAACAGAGGTTAGATTAGATGAATTTGAGGTTAGGTTTACGTAAATCATCATTGCACTTCTAGTACGTTCAATCCTTACGGTGTTAGTGCAATTCAGAATCAGCATACTTTTTTTACTCTATACTAACTAAATCATAGAATTTCAGTCTAGATATTATTGGATTCATAAATAAATAACGCTTTTACTACTAAGTATTTAAATTTATTTACGCATTTTGTTTTTTGTTAAATGTATTTTATAAAGTTTTATTTATTTATAAATAAACATCTAGATTTATAATTTAGGTAGTAAATCAATGCTTCTATAACCGTATTTATTCCTGCTATTTTAGTTTCACCAAATTAAATAAAAAAAATTAGATTGAAGGACGCAATTTTTTTCATTTTATCGACTAATTAAATATCGGTTTTCAATAAACTGAAACGCCTAAAATCTCCATGTACTTTCATAAATTTCAATCGATAAATTGATCGACAATCAATAATCTTCTCGCATTAGGAAACTATTGCACTTTCCAAAAAGAGGATTCAAAGCTTAAATTTAAAACAAAAATTACATAGAAATACCCCTAAGTACCCAAAGAAACAATGGAGCCTCCGGAAAACATTATGCGATAAAAAACACATGGAAACATATAGCTTTGTAGCCTACTTGGTGGCTATTTATAAATACTTTGCAGCCGCCCCCGATTCGATATTTATATACGGATTGGAAATATCGAGAGTTCACCGGATCGATCAGGCGTGACCGAAATCTACGTACTTTTTTTTCATCGCCGTCGCGTCTCTCGATTACCGTGTCAACAGTGCCGAGTTGTAATTATTAATAGGCCTCCTAATTTCACAAATATCCCTTCGAGGACCTGGCGCCGACAATCCCGATGCACCACTTGAAGCTAATACTGGCGCACGGAACACAACAATGTAATTAGCTTAATTATCTCGTCGATTGTATATCTTCTTTTTATTGCCTCGTCGTGTGTGTGTGTGTGTGTGTGTGTGTGTGTGTGTGTGTGTGTGTGTGTGTGTGTGTGTGTGTGTGTGTGTGTGTGTGCGGTGCGTGTGCGTGTGCGTGTGCGTGTGCGTGTACGTTTTCGTACGCGTGTTCGTGTGTGTAGGTGTATGTGTATGTGTGTGTGTACCTCGCGATCGGTACGGATGTGCGGCGGCGGTCGAAGCGATAAAACTCGCGATATTCCATTTGGGTATATATCGGATGCATTTAACCGGATTACGCGTAATTTGTCCAGCGTGAATTAATTAATCGATTTTCTGCAGCGGCCCTTCCTGAAGTCGGCATTGCCGGGCGACTCAATAATATGGCTGTTCAGCCGTCAAGCATTCAAAACAAGTAATAATGTTCCGTTTCAATAACTCGTTAAGTCTGCTTTAATCTCTGCTACATAATGCTCGCTGGTTTAATAATTACCGCCAATCCCTGGAGAGAGTAAATTCCAATTGTTTTGGAGATAGAAATTTGCCGGTTTAATTGCTAGTAAATGTCAGTGTAAAAGAAATAGTCACGAGCCATCCGTTAAGTAGTGATTAATGAATCTGTTTTGTGCTCGAAATTTAGTAGTTTTAGTACCTCCAAGACTACTAGTAGTATATGAATCATAATAAAAGAAATTATGGTGATTATTGGTCATTTTCATAAATATCATGATTGATGCATGGTTAAAAATCTTGTATTTTGTGGATATAAAAATATTACTCATATTAATAAAATCAGAATTGCAGAAACCATTTTCCAAGAGGCTACAAATACATATATATTTTGGATAAAAAGCTGATATTCCTTCTGACTTGCATGTTTGTTAGGAAGTCAGATCTTCCAAAAGTGTCAAATTTGAACTTTGAAATTGATTTCTGCTATAAATTAAATGTGCTTTTCAAACTCAACAGTTTGAAAACAGTGTTGGTTCAAATAATAAAGATATAAATCATAAGATGCTGGCCTTTTGTAACAAACAAAACACTGGGTTCTATTCTCGATCCGGTGGGTTTTTCGTGAATAACGAATATTGGTATCCATGGTCGATTAAATTCTATCCTGTACCGCGGTAACCAAGGGAGACCTTCATCCGAGTAGAAATGATTGCCAGGAAGCTTGACTTAATCGCGTGGCCGTAATCAAGATCCCTGACCAAGGCCTATCCTGGAGCGAGTAAAGGGAGTGACGGACGCTAGTCAGAAGCTTACAAATTTCCTTGATCTAATTTTTTTTGTTTTTTAGTGATGAAACGCTAATCGGGAATCTTGCTAATCTTGATATTTCTCTTTAGGTAAGGTTATTTTCTTCAGACCTTTTGGTTCAGCCTAATATATCTGCTGACTTGCTGGTACCTGATTTGGGCTTGATCGAGTAGTAAAACCCCCTCAACAGCCGCAAGTGGTTCACTTTCCTCAATCTGATGGTGGGGTAACAGATGAAACATTCAGGTTAAGCAACACTTGGATGAGTGACTGGACGACTTCTCCAATCTGCCTTGTTAAGAACTACGCTAGCGCCAATCCATCGTATGTAAATGAAATAAAGCGGTGAAAACTGGAAGTTCTATAAGGAGGGAAAAATACATTGCTCTTATGGGAGCTGCCAGGAGGTTTAACAAGGCTAATGAAGTAGTAACAATGATGTCTTAGGCAGATGATAAAGAACCAATTGACCAATTATTATTCAAGAAGAATGAGGTTTAAATTGATTCTGAGACCGTAGGACGTCGCCTCAGTGCGGGTTCTTCTACGCCGCAAGCGAATCACATAATCAAATGCAGAAACAGGGAAAAGTAGCAAACAGCACAAAAAAATACGCAATGAACCGAAAAGTTCACGGTTAAGATTGGCGCACTTCGAATCCACATAGAACTAGTGAGAGTGTGCCGTAAAGACGCTCAAGCACATACAGAAGACTGAAGAAATTTAAAATGTCTTGTAATGGCCTATATGCACATGACCTGTGTATATAAACGGCAGGATTGCCCGTCGTATAAAAGTCTTAAATAAATTTGGTATTAATTATTACCTCTATTCCTACAACGATGCCTTAATTATTACATCCGATACTACAAAAGTACCTCCTGAACAGTGGGTCACAATGCAGGCACTAAAAGCAATTTCTCACCAAAGTCTTAAAAGTTGAAAGGCAGGCCGCATTAGCATCGGCTCTTGCATGTCGGTGCTTTTGAGCGAGAGAAAAACAAAATAAGGTGAAAGCCACCCTCTCCCTCCTCCCGCGCTTTCTTCGAGCGATAAGGAGAGGGAGAAAGAGAGAGGGAGTAAAAGAAGTGGAGGAAAAGCTGATTGCGCCGAGGTGGCGCGCTCGCGAAGGGAAATTAGGACACTCGCGTCCAATAAACCCCTGCGAGCACGCATGCTCCCGTCGTCCGAGGAGGCCAGGGCTGGTCGATTACCCGCCCGTATAGGCTCTCTCTCGCCCGCCTGGGGCCAGCGAAATTCGCGGCCCTACACGTCGCTCGCCCGAGCCCCCCGCTATTGTAGCGTCCGGTGCAATCTTGTCGGTGCTGGGATTAATTTGCTTACCCGCCGCTTTGCGCGCCTTAGCCTTCGTGCGCTGCGTTTTCGAGGGAACAAGCGTGTCGTAATGCAAGAAATACTTAGTCTAATTGTAAAAATAAAAATGAAACGAGTGTGCTATAGTTACTTATTGTAGATAATTGAATTATGCATAAAAAAAAAAAACTTTGCTTGAAGATAAATTAATTACTTCTGAATAGTATTGACTATTTAAGTCATTTTTTTCTTAATTTTTGGTTAGCGTGAGCACCTGTTTACATAATTTTTTTGACTGATGTGAATCACATACGTTGTTTAGCTTCTTTTGTAATGAAAAAATATGTACGCTGACTAAGTTTTAGATCAATATATTTTAAAATGTTTTTAAAGAAGCAATTTCGGATATAGTTTGTTCCAAAACTAATTTTCTCTCGATCAATAATTTTCTACGTGAAAATGTTTTACGTGAAACCAATACTGATCGATTTTAAAAAGCAAATAGTGCGCGCTACAAATTTACGAAAATTATAGTTTGACCTGCTACATATAAAAAGAAGTAATCTTTTATGAAAATTTAAAATTTATGTTAGTTTAAATATTGACTGTCAACTGAACTGCACTTTACACGAATATTAATTCTTTTTAGGTCAATATAAAGTTTTTCGTATTTCGCATTTTGTTACGTTAATTTGACTAATATATACATAGTTCGCTAAAAATAATAGTGTTTTATTTGCTTACATTATATTTATTTAGATTGCCAAATATTTGAAAGATTCGGATACTCAAACTTCGGGTAATCTAAATTTCATATTTATAGAATCAGGGTATAAAAGCTGGTTTCTACGAATACAATCCTGATTATGCAATTAATTGTGACCCAGAAAATGCATGAATCCAAATTTACCAGAATGCTATAAGCTTGCCTAAGAGCCAAATCTTGAATGCAGATCTTGTGTTTATTCACAACAACCAGATAATCTAGAGAATCCAGATCATGGATCCCAATAAACTAAAGAATCCAGGACAAGAATACCAAAAATGTAAAGAATCCAGATCTAAGATCCCAATAACCTAAAGTATTCAGATCAAGAATAGAATAAGATTCAGATCGAGAATTCAGGACAACCTGGAATGCCCAGAATTATGATCTATATTCTTATGAATTCATCTGTAACAAATATTAATTTGCAACAACTAATTTAAGGATACGAGCATTATAGAGGGCCCAGAATGATCATCGGAATAATCTATAATAGCCAGGTTAACAATCCGAATAATCTAGAATAACCGGATTAAAGATCCGGATAACCTAAGATATTCAGGTAGAATAAAAACTCCTTTCACTTGACTTTAATGGACCATCTTTTATTTAGCTTATTTTATTTGGCCGACGTTTCGGGCTTTTTTTATGCCCCTTTTCAAGACTTACAATTACAAATCAGTTTAAGAAAACATCGTTAAAAATTTAAATAAACTTAT
>JAXIUT010037943.1:0-13272 GCA_035586675.1 Eurytoma californica | reverse complement strand
ATAGCTATTTGTATGCTTTATAAAATATTATAAATTTGACCAAATTAAATGTTCCTCTCAATGTATATCCTCTCAATAATTGAAGTAGCTTACAATTAGAAAGCTTAACAGTGCACGTTTTATTACATAGCCTTCAGCAGCCGAGAATAGTTTAAACATATTTTTAACTATAAATTAGCTAAACGTTAGCTAATAAAAATTAGCTAATTATTAATACCTTGACTATAAAAGATGCTTTATTTTTCACCAGGGCAAATTTCTTCTTCTTTTAACAACATTCTTCATGAAATACCTGGACTGGGCCTATGTTACAATGATAAAAGCTCTTAGCAGCCGCCGTGTTGTTTTATGATCGTATGGCATATATTTTATGTTGGTTCCTAATAGCTTAAAGTGAATGGATAACATTTTGATTCTCAACTTGGAACTTACATGATTTGAAAACACAGCAACCAAAGAATGTTAAACGAATAAAATTATTTTTATAGCACTCGCAATACGGTTGAAAATTATAAATATTTTGGGTTTTCAGCTGGATATTTTCAACAGGGATGATTTTTCTATTTTCATAGACTAAAAGGTGAGCCTAAATTATATCCTTTTTTGGCCAACTCGTAAAACTTTGTAAAATCGAATAAGTGAAGTTTTAGGAAAAAAATATCTGTGTTCCTGTAAACTTCAGACTCGGTCTAAAACGAGCCACTTTAGGACCTGAGTAAACAGTACTATTTTACAATTAATTAAGAGAGTAGAACTGAACGAGGTATTCTGACGATTCCTTTATTATTATTTATTATTGAATTGGATAGTTGCAGTTTGCTGCTCGAGTTTTGAAGAAATGTGGGTGTATTATTCGTCATGTTGGCGAATGGCGAGTAGTACCTGTTGCTGGTACCGGAAGAAAGCTTGAAATATTGGCTCATCGCAACAGCAAACCAGAGTGCCGGACGCGGCGATTATGACCGGACGTGCGTTATACTGCCGAGTAGCTTGCCTGCCGTCAATGCCATCCATGATCGAAGTTCCAGAACTCCGAACATATAATGTGCACTTTCACATGTTAGCAATTAAACTAAATGAATATAAATGAATGAAAGGAAATCGCCTCGTAAAACATAATAAAGTTAAAAAGTGAGGTCCGAATGGCCAGATGTGCGGCTGAAGAGAGGGGTTGGCGTGTTGACCGTGAACCCCTGCACACGGCTGCTGGCAGCTTTATTTTTAAAGCCGCGGAAAATAGCGACGTCGCGACGCGTGCACGCCGCACGGTCTTATATGCGTCGACGCGAGCCTTCACGCCCCAACAGTCCTGTCACTTTTATTTTCAACGCTAAACTTTCTATAAGAACCTGAGCTTATAAATGAGCTAAGAACAAGTTTTAAATTTTAAATTTTAAGTTTAATGCAAAAAATGTAGCTATTCTGCCTAACATTACTGTGTGTCTTTAATTCTACTTTAATTATATTAGATTTTTCGCGACTAAATAAGCAAATGCTACGCAACTTGGCAGCGAGGAGCGATAAAGCAAGAAGAACGTCGCTTGGCCGATTGATTACTGAAAACTGCAAGGATTCACTGGCTAAGCCTCTGTGCCACCCCTAGCCCGCGGATATATGTAATAGCTATTTCCCAATCGCCGAGAATATTAGCTCCCACGAGCCGCGTTTTACTTACTCAACCATCATTTTTCATCCGCTCTCTGCATGGCCTCATCCGCCTTTTATTTTTTTATTTTTATATATTTTTATATTTTTATATATAGCTAATCGCAGCTAATCGGGCTCGTACAAATATCGATTCCACTCGATCCATTCAACTTGACATCAGCTACAAAAATAATCTTCTCGAGGTTTATGTTTATTGAATATTCAATCAAGTGCACGATACCCTTTCTTAAGCATATATTTAACGTACCTAAAATTGAGAAATCGAGTGAGTTTTTTTCAATTATTTCAAAGCGTCTACGAAAGCTCCAGTTATTATTTTCAAGACAAATTTGGCTAGATATTGCAATATTGCGAGTATGTTCTCCGGAAAGAGGTTGCATTCCTGCATTTTACGTAGATAGAGTGCAGGTAATGCAGAATTATCCAGGTAAAAATTACAAGTATTAATAAAAACGGTATTAATAAAATGCTCTTTCCCTGAAGAATAAATAAATCCTATATAGCCTACAGTGTAAAAAAATAAATAATCGATGGTGAATGTCGTCCAAGTTAACACCTACGACTTTTAAGAATAAACTGAATAAACTGAATAAACTGAATAAACTGAATAAACTGTATACTGTTATAGCTTTGATTACTAAATAACAAAAATATGTATAGATTTGATAAAAGAAGAGTCTTACCGATATCCATTAAGCGCGATTGTCCGAGATGTTTCGCAGCGTAGATGTGCAATTGCCCGAAGGCCAGCTGCATCCCAGTGGTGAGCAAAAGAGCCAGAAAGCCTGCAGCGCAGACGAGCCAGCCCCAACCGCCTTCCGGATAAAAATGCATGCGTATGCCGGATACATCTATACCTGCGACATGGTACGATCGATTATTCCTAGCCAAAATCCAAGCCTTTTCGACTTTTTTTATTAGCAACTAGTAATTTCGAAAATGGTAGAAATTATTAACCTGTTCTACGAAGTGCTGGTACGCAGCGATGAAGGCTGCGTAGATCACCAAGGACCCAGTTCCCGTTGCCAATCGCGCTCTCGTCCAGGTCTGAGCAGCGAACGCGTGGATCTGACGAAAGAGCGTATTATTTTCTAAAGATTGTCATCGGATAGGGAAAAAGTGCTACTAACCTCCGTGATAGGAGGAGGATGTGGGCCGATGCTGATGAGACTGCACGTAAGCGCCATTCTGAGCATCGATATAGTGGCTCGGCGTGTAATACTGGCCAGGATGTTGGTGTTGGTGTTGGTGTTGGTGCAGATGCTGATGTTGCTGGGCGCAATTGTTCGGTGTGCTAGTCTGCATAGGGGGGTGGCAGCGTATACATCGCACTGGGGTCTCGCACGCCAGCTGTAAATAAGCGAGCATTCATTCGAATGTTCAAATACGAGTTGAAGTTGAAGCAAAAGAGAAGTATGTGACCTGATGAGAATGCTGGGAGCGCAGAGACCTTATCGAGCCGGAGGGGTGGAGCGAGGGTACGCTGCCGCCAAAGCTCATGCTAGAGGTGCCGCGGCAGCCGACGGGGGTGGACCAGCCGCCGCGGAGGCTGCCTCCAGCGTTCCAGGCCACTGCACCCCCGGCCATGCACTCATCCACCAGCATCGTCGCTTCTTCAAGCTGTATCGGCGCGCTTGCGGTTTCCCTGGACCAGCACATCAGTCCATCGTGCCGCTGTATCAGTCGTATCAGTCCGCCAGACCAGCATGCCGCTGGCTCGCCTCAAACTGCAGCGGCGCATCTTGAGCTGCCGATTAACCCGGCAAGTCAAATTAGCTCACCTGACTTTTATCCTACATCTTTTTTACAATCTAGCCAAAATTACAACACTTAGAGCAATATAAGCCGTGTTGAAACGTTTTAACAAAATCCCTCGGGCAAAGATGCCGAACGAAAAGTTTACTGCCTATAATAGGAGTAGCTAAAGACTGATTGAATCAATGGAACAATCTGGGATGTAAAATGAAATAACGAGATAAAAGGATGGCCGTTATTTTTACCATTTGAGTGCGCCTTTATTGACTTAGCCGCCGTGACAGCTTCATCGTTCTCCTCGTGCACATCTTCCATCGTGAGTATCGCAAGTATTTACGCATCTTCCACTAAATGAGAGGCCTCCCTTCTTCCACTTTTCGTCGAGAGAAACTTTAACGCGGGCAGCACTCGAGAGCTTGGGCACGGATACACCTTTCATAACTTACTCCGTCGCACATTGCTGCACATTCCTGCTCATTCCTGCAAATTGCAAAACAATTAAGCGTTAACCGTTTTCGTTATTTCACTTTTTCTTTCTTTTTCTGAATCTTTACTCAAGTAGCTTATAACAGTAGACAAATTATTCGAGCTTTTTAATGTACATGCGATCTGAGACATTCTTTACTTTTTACTCCCTAGGTGCGTAATATACCCGGTCATGAGGCAATGTGAACCTTGATCGGGGCGTACAAATAGTATAACAAGTTTCATTAAAAATGGAGCATTTTTAAAGATTATCATTATTACATTGCAGTAATACTCTATATATGTATATATCATGTTACTATGTAATAATGTTAATATTTCAAAATGCTTTAATTTCAATAAAACGCAACATATTTATTTGTCCCGAAGGTTCACATTGCTCCATGGACCGCTACGCCCCAATCTCCCCTACAATTATTTCTTCAATAAATAACTCAACGGTATTTTTAATCTAGCTTATATTGTCATGAAAATAATTCAGTATCTTTTAGCATTATAAGTAATCGGCAATTCATCTTGTAACGATACATAAAATATAAAATAGTTTCAAGTTATTTTTAAAAATTGACATTAATTTATTAGAATTTGCATTGAGCACGTGGACACACTTGCTACCTCAACGCACAAAATAGGGAATTTTTAATCTTATTATGGTTGTAATGTAATGCAAGCCTCGTGTGACGTTTGCGCAAGAGGCTAAAATCAACTCTCGCACGTGTATCGAACAATATTTTATTCAACCACCGCGTAAAATGCCAATTTAGTGGACGCTTGCGGACCTGAAACAGCGCTTTACACACGGAGCTGCATACAATATTTTTTAACACGTGCATGAAATCGACCCTTTTTCTTGCATGAAAAGTGAATGGAAAATTAACCATTTCTCCTTGACAGGCTGAGCTGAAGTAATACCGTCAATTTATTGTTTTTTGCATTACATTTAATAAATAAAAACCGCTGCTAATAGACTGGCAGTTAGCTTCCTCAAAATTAATTCTGCTACTACTGTTCATACTTTATATCATTTTTTATTTAAATTATTTTCTATAATTTGCTCAATATTCAGTCACACGTTCAAAACATTTTTTCAAAATACCTTTTACACAAAATAAGATGAATTTAAATTTTTTTAATAAAATAAAAAAAGCAAAGTAAAATGAATTAAAAAATCTGTGATAAAAAATTTAAAAATAAAAATATTTATCATAATTAATAGCATAGAAATGGAAATCATGAAAATTACTATTAAAAAAAATAAAAAAAAAAACAAATTTCGAAAATCACGATTTTCAAAAATAAAAAAAAATAATTGATAAAAACCTTAAAATAAAAGTTTTGATGAACCATTCCTTTTCAAAAAACAAACATTTTAAGCTCAGACTCATGAAATTATATCGCGCGCACGCACACACACACACACACACACACACACACACACACACACACACACACACACACACACAGCTATAGACCTTTTCCAAAAACAGCATAAATCAACTCAAATATGTTCAAAACTGCCATTGTGTAATCTCAAAACTTTTTTTTATCATGATAACAACACTTCGCAAATAGAGCCTATCACACACTTATTAAAAAATCACAGTGTGCAACAAGGGGGGTATGGGCATTTCCCCCCTTGTTGCACAATATGCTACAAAATGTTGGACATTTTCTTTATCACTATTTTAAAATTTCTATTTAAAATAACATTCTGTTTATTCAGGTACACTGAAATAAAATAGGAAAGCAATTAACAATTCCAAATATTATTTGCGCGGCACCCTTTTAGAGCTGGCGATACTCGGGCACTTTTTTTAGAGCAGCAATACTTTATTTTTTTATAATATTTTTCTACTTGCCTAGGTTAATATTTTAATTAGTTGGTATAACAGTAGGGGAGACAGGGGCATTTTTGTAGACGGGGTAATTTTGGACAGGGCAGTTATCTTTTGAAAAACGCAATTAAATTTTTTGTGGTAGTAAATTTTCAACAACTTTCTAATAAATATAATGCAAAGTTTCCATAAAAAAAGCTTTAACAATGATCCAAAGAAAATAAATAAAAATCTTCAAGACTAAATAAATTTCATTGACAAATAATTCTGAGTCTGAATTTCAAAATGCAAACAAAATTACAATTAAAACATTTATACTAACGACTGAGTAAGAAACTGCAAAAAAAGACGGATCTGAAGTTCATAAGCAATCGAAAGAGAATTTAGTATGAGCTAAAACTGCATGAATAAAAGTAAAAAGAGTATGTAAACCAAATAGTTTGCACTTACAATTAGACTACTTCTGATTACTATTAAATGCATGATATTTTAATAAATTAAAATACAATAATATGAAAAAATTGTATGTTTTTGAGAACAATTTAATTTCTATGTTGAAAAGATCAAATCCGCAAATAAAAAGATATTATATAAGAGTGATCTTGAAAAGATGGAAAGTGGACGTGTGCGTTTCTTCCTGTAGGCTACAAAATTCATTTTAGACACGTCAAGAATGAGAAATTGGTAATTTGAAATTTTTGAACAAGTCTTCATTTTTGTTTTCTAAATAAAATATTAATTAAAGTATTGCTTTAAAAAAATGTAAGGATTTTTGCAGTCGTCCGGTCGTCGTCCGGTCGTCGACCGAACGTCGGCAAGGGTTATAATTCCGAAGCTGGCGCCCCGATGCGTGGCCACACGCAAACATCGTAAGCCCGGATCCCTGGCCCGGATACTGCATCTATACAGTCTGGTACGGGGGGAGCTTAGCCTTGAATGGAGAACTGGAGCTGGAGGTGTGCTATTGATTTCGCCTCCATGCTGCCGACTTCGCCGCGAGAGGCGCGAGTGCGCGACGCGCCACTCGCCACGCGAGTAGAGCTGCCCAAACCGAACAGCCTTCCTATCCCCCCAGGCATCCCCCGAGCAACGCAGACACGTGCGCCTGAGCATCCACGAGACAAACCGCGAGATGAAACGATCAAAAGCATTCAGTCTTTTAGTATTTCACTTAAAATTAAGCTCATTCTACATTTTTTAATTTTTCACACTGCGACACCTATTCTCCAAGGCTCAAGAGGAGAAGAATGAGCCTCCTGGGTGTTTTTTTAATTTTCTTCTTCGAGAGGTGTTGGCATATCGAGGCCGCAAGCAGGCCAGGAGCGAGAGAGCCATCATTTTCGATGACTGTTCATTGAGGTTGCAAGAGACTAATTAAAATCCACCGCAGCATAGCTAGAAAGCGGAACATTAGTTCTTTAAACGTCAATTTTCCAATACATTATACAATATATTGGCATACTTTTTATTGCTTTTATTCATTTTATTCATTTTATTCATTTAGAAGCGACTAAGCTACCCAATCTAAGAAGCTAAGCTTCCCGGATTAGCTGCTTGGAGCATTGACAATTAGCTCAATATTTTATTTTGGACATCGACTGTAATTGCACTTATCACTTTACAAAATCTCAAATCGACTTATTTACTTTTACGCCAGTTCTCGTGGACCACAAATCTTCACTTATCGGCAAAAGGTCAAAAGGGTACTATTATATTTCTGCACTTATTGCCTTTTATATTTTTTAAATCGGAAATGCATTTTTATAAATTTATGCTACTTATCAAATGAAATTGATAAGTATTCGATTTCTCGTCAGAGAGCCTGTTGACTGACGCACGCGCGGAAGCTTAGCGCGCCTTCCTACATTCTTCCGGGTTGGACCCTTGGCTTTCCCTCTCCCTTCATGGAGACAAAATAGCGGCAAAATAGCGGCAAAATAGCAGCAAAATAGCGGCCATTCACTCTGTTGCATTCAATATCTCCAGATAGCTGATTCAACTCTTTTTCCAAACAAGACAAATAATAAAAGCTAGGAAATGCACAATGTCAAACATACAAAAACAAGATCAGTATTTTACGCAGAGTCTATATTTAATAATGGAAAAATTGAAATTGAAATTGGCTCGACGAAATCTGCTGAATTTCGAACTATCAAATATCACAGAAAAATAATCATTTTTACTAGCTTCAAGATAAAGAAAGTACAAGTTTGAGTATCAAGTGAGGTTCGTATGTATATTAACTGAGCGAATACTAAGGAATTCACACATACTGACATTTTTTTGAAATAGTACATTTCGACGGTTGGGGCGGAGAAAGTCTAAGTCCAAATCGATTTAAAAAAACTTTTCGATTTAGGACTTTTTTCAATCTATATGGAGTTAGGAAAAGTATTTTCGGACTTGGCTCTTTAATCCCAAACGACGATTTCGTCGATTTCAACTCGAAATGTTTTAAAACTAACTTCTGAAAACTCTTTTTTATCGCTATCACAAAGCTTTCTCTAGGAGAAAGCAAAAGCTTTATGAATCCTTAACCTCTACCCTCCTTGGGTATCACAAAATTTAACCAGCGTACCAGAGTTAATGTATCAAAATCGGGGAATGTAGTTATATTATTCAATTTTTAGAAAAACAGCAAAACTGTCTTTTGTGTGAGCCAATACTTGATGCATTGATTTGTAGGCGGAGCTTTCCATACAGCTGTCGCAAAGGAGTGCATTTCGACGATCGAAAAATCGTAGCCATTTGCTTTTTCTATTTTTTATTTTTATTCAATACTATACTGGATGAACGTTCAAACTTCCTCTACTTTCACTACTATTTCTATTTTAATAAAGAATAATACATTCATTGACACGTTAATCTTCCGTATGCTCCCAATAATATCCGTGTACTTAATGACTCGCGGTGCATGAAGTAGGAATTCTTAAAATTTCATCACTTATTTATTTTTAATCCATTGAGTATAGAAAGTGAAAGAAGATTTGTATCGGACACCGCTAATTCATGTTTTCATACAAAGGGGGACGTGGAAAAGAATAAAGACAATAAGTATATGCATGGGGCGGCAGGTGGATGGCAATGTCAAATAGCCCATGGCGCTCTTTCAAGGAAAAGCTTGCTCCAGTGCTCCCGCGTTTCCTGCGACCTGCAATCCTCCCCCCGCCTACTCACACACGCGCAGCCGCGAGATCCGCCTATAACGATCGGCCTCGCACACCAGCGTATTCACGTCGCATGTGTGTGCTGCAGCAGCAAGAGTCCATATGAGCTCAAGAGAACACTGAAAAACTTTCAGTTACATTATTTAAGTGCATCTGATCGCCGTTCACCATTTAACATCTTTTTTTATAGTCTTGTATGCAGAAAAAAAATTTTTAAAATAAATATTTGCTTTTTTTATTAACTTGAGGGGGATCGAAAGAAATTCAAACAATAAGCTATTCATAATTTATATCTAGTTGTAATATTTCTGCCTAATTCATAATTTTACCATTATTTAAAAGATAAAGAACCGGAACTTTAAAGCATTTAAAGAATTAGATATCACGTTTGTGTTTATAAGAAGAAAATTTTAGAAAAATAAGTGCGTGAAGCGCATTAGATTTTACTAGGCGGATGAAAAACTAATAAAGAAAAACTTACGTTCTGGTAGCATCTTATAACAGTATAATAAGACTATGTAGAAATTTGAAGAAGTTGTACTGGAAAGTTTAGGTAAAAAAAATTATTTTAAAAATTCTTCTTCTTTGATAAGATAAGCCTTACATTAGACTGGATAGTCTGCCAGCAATGGTTGGCTTGCTTATGAAAACGAATTATATCTGCGTTTCAACTCAAGTTGCTTTCATATAACTGGCCTTTCGCAGTTTCAGAAACTGTATTGCTGCACTATTAATATAGAATGCAGAAAATTCAGTAGCGCTCCTTTCGGTACTGAAGCTACTAGATACTACAGTTCGTAAATAGATAGGGAAGAGCGGGGCATAGTGGGCCGCTCACACAATTTTTTAAAGCAATATTGCGGGTCACCTGTTCATCTGAATTTGATCAGCAACCCCTAAACTTAACATATAATTGGTACGATACCTCAAGTTTAGGAGTTGCCAATTAAATTTGGATGAACAGGTCGCCCACAATACGCCTCTAAAAAATCGTATGTATGATTTTTCTCGAATACATGTATCTTAGCTGAAAAAGCAAAAAGCGCGATGGGCAAAGCAAGTAAATCTAAAAATGAAGAAATTAAGCAAGATTTTGGCTTTATTTGCTATTCCGTTGCGATTCTACGCCTGTTGAAGAATCAAGCTTAGAGGATAAGCACATGTTGACGATGCACCGAACTCTATATTGAGCAAACTTTAGCATTCATCCGAATTTCTCTCGTCAAAAATATAAAATACTGTTCAGGTGTTGTCACTCTTTTGGATCCGCTCTTCTTAGCCTTCGTCGCAAAAAGTCCGTTGGCCTGCCACGTCGGCAACTCGCCACGATACACATCGCGTATTGATTTGGCGAGCGCGCGGACGCTCTTTACTCCACATGAGTATACCCACGCTTTGCTGCCTCTTCCGTTTTCTCCAGCACCTTTTTTACCTACATTTCAAACTTCATCCGCTTATCTGCCGCTCCATTTCTTCCTCGTGCATCCATCGTCGTTTAATCGGTCGATGTGCACAAAAGGCAAAGAACCTCTAGAAAAAACTCAGCTCCCACTTCTAACTCTGAGTACTTGAAATTTAATATTAGAGCAATTGCGCAGTAGGTAGGCTGGCTATACAGTGTACTTTTCGAAATATTTTCTTCATAAATATCAATAATACGAGAAGAGGTAGGTATGATTATCCCTCTCCGGATGCCTGCTGAACCTTCTGCATGCCCTACTCTTTGTGCACGCACTACTCTGGAAAAAGTGCAGCAAGGTCGTCTGCAGTGAAACTTTGCCCCGGGCGCGGATCTATTTTCCCGTAAACGCGCGCCGTCAGCGCCGCGGGCTCCAAATTTTTTCCCTCTCTTCCAGTCGCAGATTTTTCGTTAGGAATGTGCTAGCTGATCTTTTTACACGAGCTCGAATAAAAAATATCTGCGACGACCTACATATTACGTCATACTGACATCATCCTTTATTTTTAGGGATCGATCCACTCTTGGCTATAATCTTTATTTTCTTCTTCTGCCAAAAACATTTTTGCAAACTTCATTCATTCTTCAATTACGTCTAGGTGAATTTTCTTTAAAACTTTTTTCCTTGATTAATTCTATTTTTTATCATAAATAAAAATTCACAAAGTTTAAACGTTTTACATGTGAAGCGTAGGTTCAAATGTTGCCGCAGGAATGCTTTTAATGATTATAAAATAAGGGAATTTGAATATATATAAGTTTAGAAAATAGAAATCCTCAGCGGCACTGTTTACGAATTATTCAAATGTAAGGTTGCATTCTTTTATTCGATTTAATTCGAATTGAAAGAGTCCAATAACTACCGAAATTTCTTCAATTTTATCAATTTATGCAGTTTTTCTACTCTTTCAAATATGTAATTAAAACATTTTAATTCATGCGACTCTTCACATTATAAAGACATAAATTGCCAACGATTTAAGCCAAACTCCATAAAACTGCAGCTGCCACAGAAGCCAAATTTTTCTAACTGACATAACGTAAGCTAAAGTGGGCCTAGGGACTTCTAACTATGCCAATTTTATCCGGAATTTAATGTACTTTTATAGAATTACATTTTTATTTTACTAATTATTAAAATTTGTCTGCTTTAGCTAATTTTCTGTACAATCATTTATAGGTGTAAGCCCCCCTTACTGCGATTTATTCAAAATTAGAAGTTTGTTTCAAGGAGTTTTAATTACAAAGAAATTTGAATAAAAAATGAGGAAGCTATGTTTGTACTGGTTTTTTTATTGCTAAATAAAAATCCGCTGCCAATGCAAATAGAATTTTTTATTGTCACTTTATAAAGTGTTTATAGCTTTTTACTAAACTAATTAAAATAACTTCAAGTGATATATATATATATGGTCTAAAGGAAGGATCTAACTTCGCTTCTTCAGTTTTGATTTTTATCATATCTACATATATGTTAAGATAGAATATAAGACTATTCATTAACATCTCTAATACTATTTGTCGTTTTATTTTTTCAGATGGCTTTCAGGTAAAGGTTATTTTTACATTTAAATGTCAAATCAAGTAATTATTTAATTGCCAATAAACTGTATTGAATTTTTATGTAGAGTCAATAATTATAAAATTATTTTTTTTCTTGCATTTCTTCCTCTTTTTTTCTTTTTCTTTTAATTTTATCTTTCTTTTAATCTCTTTTTCAAATTTTAGCTATTGCAAAATAGCTAAAAATACTCTTAACACTAACGTTTTATTAAATTATCTTCTTTCACCTAACCTAAAATCACAGTTCAGTTTTCAGCGATCGCTGACTGGACGTTGCGAATTCTCGTCGTCCCAGTAAATGACCGCCCGGTCATTTACTGGAAGAAGGCACTATATTGAAGTACCAATAAATGACCGTAACAAATTTCAAATTATTTAATATATTTGTAATTTTTTCAAAAACATTAATTATTATTAATGTAAAAAAAATTGATATTTTTATAGAGCGGTCATTCATTGGTATGTGGTCATTCACTGGGCAATCTACCCCTACAGCGAATATAAGGTAAGGAGGAATGAAAAAAAGGAAAAGAAGAAAAAGAAGGAAAAGAAGGAAAAAAGGGAAAAAATAATGAAAGGATAGGTTATTAGGCTTACTAGAGATAAATATTGCTACTTTAATAAATGATTTTAATTTAAGCCTCAGAAATAACACTAGTGGGGGTCAAAATGGTAGGTAAAGGGTACAGTTGTTGACCCCCTGATAGTCATTGACCACTGTGATAGTGATTAACCCTCATTTCCATAGCTTAGTAGGGTCAATCACTATCATAGCTACGTTATGGTTAGGTCAATCACTATGTTGCGTCGTCTGCTTAAAGGGTCAATCACTGCACCCTTTACCCCTATTCTTATCTGAGAAAGGGAAAGCAGAGCGCGGAGGCAAAAAAAGTACATTAACCGAACGCGCTCGCGAGTCGCGGAACAATACTAAGCGAGCACGTCAGAAGTCTGAATAGGAGCTCGAAAGTTGCGACAAAGCATCAGCTTGCAGCAGGAAAGTACATCCGAGCTCAGTGCAGATAGCAGTTTGGTAATGAAAATTAAAACTATGAAAGTCACAGGCTAACCTTCAAAAGGAATATGTACACCTATCGCGTCGATGTACCAAGGCAGATTTTAATGATGGCCCTCTTATGATTGCTCCAGCTGCACTGAGAAAAATGCGTAACAAAAATTACTATAATCCTGATGAAAAGGGCGACCTACTTGACACTTTCAGCAAAACAATAAAATTTGATATAATAGTACATTTCGATACCAGTGCGGGAATGTGATTTTTAGTCTCGTGTGATGTTTGCGCACGAGCGAAGCGAGTGCGAAAAGGTCACACGAGGTT